>BSCZ01000823.1:0-24520 GCA_027924225.1 Bjerkandera adusta
CAGTAGGAAATCCTACCAGACCATGCATGACCTGCGGTAAGATATCCTACTAGAAATTACTTCAACCCTGGTCCCACAGCTCCAATCTGTGTGTCAACGCGTTCCACGGATACACTCACTCCCACGACTGTCAGATCCGTTACCACCCAAACAATATCACCGGCACCGGCATCGAGGACTTGGAGACGCTCGAACGCGTCTTCAGTTCCTCGAATCAACTCGCATCTGTCATTCGCTACGCCTCTCCCTTCCGTCGCCGCCTCTTCATCGAAGCACACTATGAGCAGTGGGACGACGACAAGTATCAAAATCTGGGCTCATTCCTCCTCAACAACTACGTCCAGGCCCTCAAGATCGTCCACGAGGATGGCGCGACACTCGAGGCCTCGAAGGTCCATTTGCAAATGACCGACGAACAGATGGACCAGTGGTCCGACGAAGAACGGAAATTCTTCGCAACGCTCGGGGATGAGAGTGAGTATGATGTGCATGCTGTTGCTTACGTCGAACTTCTCCAGCAGCTCCGCGACCTTGAGGCCCGACGAATCCAGACGAACACCCGCTTTGTCGCCTACGCTCCCAGCGCAGAGTCCGAGGCGTACGAAAGAGACACCAAAAAAACGCGCCATCTTGAGTCCGAGCGCCGCCATGCACGGCAAGAGCACGTTCGAGTGAGTCTCGAGGTCTGCGAGCTCGAGCTCAAGATGGGCATCACCAATCGTTGGACTCCCGTCACCCCCGAGTACGTCTCCGCTGTTCAATACCTGCAAGAGCGTAGATATCGTCGGGCCCTGGACAAGCTTCAACGGCTCGTTATCCAGCGGCTCTTTGAGCTTCACAAGCTCAACGTCTCCCAGACAGGTAAGCCCACTATACCCACGGTGCACTATCCCGCTGATAACGCCCTAGGCTATAAGCTACGGATGCACATCTCGAAGTCGCTCCAGGTCCGGTGCAAAACGATTCGCAAGGCTGTCGTAGCGTACAACCTGGCTGCGGCAGCCCTCAATCCACCCCGCCCAGCTCTTGACTGGTCTGCCGTGTCGCATTACGGCTTTCTAGAGGAATTCACGCTACTTCAGGACACACGAAACGACATCCGCCAACAGCCTTGGTCCAAGCCCGAGGTGCGTGCGACTATGAAGCTACGCAACCGCGTGGCGCGTGCGCGCGAAGAGATATTGCGCCTCAACGTCGAAGTACGCCGACTCCACACGGCTATCTTGGATGAAGACGTGCTTTTCGAAATGACCCTGGCCGGGCTCGAACCCTCGTCCGCTATCCACGGCGCCCTACTCGACTTCGCCACTCGCCGACGGAACGTCAACGACGTGCTCTTAGACCGTATTGCGGACATCTATTCACTGCACGGCTACACTGGCGAACGGGAACCCGGCAAGGCTCTGGTGAGCATGTGTGCTCATCTCCCAGATGCCGAGGTTTCCGAGGTTGTATTGGACATGCACATGCGTAGCAACAACCACACTATGGGGCAAGATGAGGCGGAGGACGCAGGGAGCGACCAGGATGAGGAGACAGAGCGCCAGGAGGGTGGCGTTATTACATTCATTTCTGAGCTTGCAATACAGTAATCATACGTTGTTATTGGTCTTTATGATGTGTGATGATACTTGTTACCGTGTGAAATACCTCAGTTGTAACACTATTACTTACTTGTTAACCCTGACTATTGACCTGCTCGCATCCCGCCGCCCGCCCATGTGCTAGATAGATACACATATGAATAGTCTATTGCAAGGGTATAAATACATGGTTGAGAACGAAATGTGCGCGCTGTAAGTGGCTACACAGCGCACTAAGCGCGCCCGCGAACGGCGGAGAACTCGCGGAGGGACGGAGGGACGAAGGGAAGGCGGCGGGGACGGCGGCGCCGCGCGGGACAACGATCAGAGGGCGCGGGACGGCGCCGAGGGGCCAGCGTGATGGATCCCTGATGGCCAGAGGCGCGGGAGCGCCGGGAGGCACGGGCTGCAGACGTGCCTGAGCTGATGACGCCATTTGATGAAAAAGAGCGCCGGCCTGGACTCAAGAAAAAGTCTAAGGCCAACGGCGCATATAGAGGGCGGCTGGAGGGCGTGGGAGACAGTGAGCAGAGGGCGGGGAGCGACGAGGAGAGAGGCGGGGACAGCCGGCAGCAAGGGGGAGGGCGGCACGGTTCCGCGATGTGCCGGAGAACCATCAAGGACGGGCCCGAGGCCCGATGACACATGTTAGATGACGCTGAGCGCCAGCGAGCTCGGGGGAACGACGCAGGGACAAGGCCAAACAGCCGTGGGAACACAATGGGCGGGCGGCGGGCAAGCAAGAAAGGCAGGACAGCGGCGGGAGAGGCGGAGGGCAGCCCAGACCAGACCTCACGTGGATCAGCGGCGATCGCCGCAGAGGCCCTTGGGTATGGGGCAGGGGGCTACCTCTACGAAGGGAAATAGAATTTTATCTCATGTATTATTTCGTGGTGTAGGGACAGGCGGGATTCGGACCTAACTAGGTGGGCGTGCGCTCGGACCATGCCGACCTATTTAGGTGGGGTGATCGGGAGTCCCAGGTGCACTTCCGTTTCTAGTCGAGACTTGTTGTCTGCCTCCACATCAAATTCGTGGGAAAACGATTGGCGCGCATGTCATACTCGAAGTTGCCTTTGGCAACGTTCTCATTGTTTACCGCGAAGAGGTTGGATTCGAGTGACAGAACTGCCACGTCGCGCCGAATTTGTAGGTCGTGCATCAGATATTTCACCGTTTGTTTCGCGAACCGACGATTTTCCATCCAGCTACGGGGAGTACAAAGGCCACACTGCTCATGGACGGTCATCAGGGCGAGCTCCCCGTCGAAGAATGGCTCCAGGCGTTCTTCCCCAATGAAGTGCTACCAGATGAGATAGAGAAAGCGGCGGTTCACATCCAGTATCGCCCTAAAAAGAACGGGAAGAAAGCATCTCTGACGGAAGCAGCATTGTGCGCGCAACTCGTGGGTGGCCCCGGGTCCCGTCTCGCCTGATCCGCTCGCTGACATCGCATCATCCAGTGCAATATGTTCAATTCCATGTACCTGGCTATGGGCAGCGGGTACGTGTTGAAGTTCACCGGGACGCGGGCGGAAACTCGGCACAGACTGAGGCCTGATGTGGCTATGTTCGACACTGACGAAGTGGAGGCGCACATTCAGAAGCAGGTATGTGTGCCACGCAGGTTCTGAATGTGACTTACTGAGTCGTTTACCACAGCCTGAGCCTGTGAAAGACAACCCGACGACAACGACCCACGGTGTCCCCGATTCTGCCTGCGCTGCATGGTCATTGATGAAGATGCTATTCGAGGTGGAGGTTGATTGGGACAAACAGCCGAATTGGTCAAACAATGGGTCACAGAAGGACACATACGCACAAATCATCTCGTATGCAGCCGAGGCTCAGCTTCACCAGCACCGCGACTTCTTCTTCACCGTCTACGTGTGGCGAGACTGGGCGCTGCTGATGCGGTGGGACCGTGCTGGCGTCGTGCTGTCGGAGCCGTTCAACTGGTGCGAAGACCGGAAGCCGCTGCTGACCTTCATGTACGCGTTTGCCACGGCTGCACCTCAGCAACAAGGGTACAGCTCCCATGCAACGCGGGCGACGGCGGAAGAGATTTGCGTCCTGCAGGGTATACAGAAGCGTGAGATGGAATTGAAGGGGACCGTCACTGCGAATCCTGCACTGCTAAAGACCGACGCGAAGCCCACAGAAATAGAAGATGCCGGCAGGAAGCTGACAGAAGAGGGCCGCATGCAGGCCGGGCGTGCGGCGTACTTTGCAGAGATGCTGCGCGATACCAACAAGTGGCCAATACACAAGGTACATTTTCACTCGCCGCCATCGTATGCCTGGATTGAACGCTTCACCCCCAGATAACCTGCGTAAATTTCAAGGACCCGACGCAGATCAAGGAATACTGGGTGGGAAAGTACCGGTCAATGAGCACGTCGAGATTGCCCACGGGTCGCTGCACGAAGATCTACGTGGCGTACGACCTTGCCAGCGACGGTTTCGCCTTGCTGAAGGACTCGTGGTGCGTGGATGGAGTGACTACCGAGCTTGCGAACTACAGGGTCATGGAGGATGCTTTCGGCCTGGAAAGCTCGGACTTTATCCCCACTATCCTCGCGAGCAACGGGGAGTCGACGGGGGTCACAAGGTCGCAAGAGTTCGTCGAATGCCTCACGGGCCGGTCGCACCAACTACTTGTCATGAAAGAGATCGGACGGCCGCTTGGATTGTACGCTTCGCAGCGCCAGCTGGTACAGGTCATGGCGGACGCGTTGGAAGGTCCGCACTTAACAATCTTGCGCTCGCTGCTGATGCTGATTCGCCCTCTCTGCAGGTCATCGTCTCGCGTATGAGAAGGCGGGCCTGCTGCATAGAGACGTCAGTGTCAACAACATCGCCATCTGCGAAGACGGCCGCGGGATGCTGATTGATTGGGACATGTGTCGGCCTGTGGCGCAAATACGGTCGGATGCCTCTCAGTCCTCGCGCTCGGTGAGTCGGCAGGTGACTCCATCCGCCCCGACGCTTATGTTTGTTCTCTCAGGGTACTTGGATGTATATGTCGGCACTCCTTGTGTGGTTCCCGTGGAAATGGAATGAGCTAGCCGACGACCTAGAGTCGTTCCTGCACATTCTTTGCATCATGGCCCTCCGGTTTCACCGACACAACCTCTCCACTCCCCTGCCTACCACCCCCAAAGGGAATACTACTAACGGACGACTCATGTGTGCCCTCAGCACATACTTGGCGAAGTACGACGGCTCTGCTGGCATGATAGGCACAGACCAGAAGTTTGCACAATTAGCAAGCGGTGAGCCATACTGGCACCTGAAGGATGAAGACTGTGGCCTTGCCAAGCTGTTACAGAAGCTCTACCGTCTGTGCAAGCGATTTCACAAAGGAGTCGACTTCGACACTCTTCAGGATGCGCACTACGAAGCCTCATTGTCATTGCAATGGATGCGTGACCCAAACTTTCGGTTCTCCCAATCACGCGTCTTCGACAGCCATGCCGGAACCCAGGAAGCCTTCAATAGCATTCTACAGGACGACACCATCCATTGGCCACCGCCTTCCGAAAAGACAGGAGACCAGTTCGAAGGGCTTCAAACCGCAGCGGGCTACCCAGCCTTTGCAAAGGATAATATATCTGCGAGCGCTTCCGTGCAGCCTCTATCAGCTGTCTTGAAACGCGGCCGTTCGCCCTCAAATTCGGGACATGAATCTGCCGAGCTCCCTGTCGACAGTAGGCCTCACAAGAAGGTAAAGCGGTCTGCCAGTGAGCCGCTCGGCACCCACGACTGGGTAGATGAAATGGGCAGCAACTTCGAGCGAAGCACGGACAACAGCAACTGGGATGCTGAGGTGCTGGCCTATGACTCAGAGCACTACGATTCTGTGGATGACGAGGACGAGGGAGATACTTCTTCAGGCCTGGAATAGATTATCTGTGGCTGCCATTCACTGTTCACAATAAACCAACTACGGTAGCTCATCGCTTGTATAGGCTGTCTTTGAACGCGCGTTTGCGGTGTACGTACGACGCGTATATTCATTGAGACTAGTGTACCAGGCTCGCGAGCTGCAATTAGGTATAATACACATATCTAATACGCTCGAGTTCTCACCGCGCATCATGGCTGGGATACACCGACACGCTGTCTGGCAGCATGGTCTTTCTCCAGCCTCGCCACCTCGATCTCCGTGTCGCGAAGCGTGTCGTCCCACGCGACAAACAGGTCTGAAAGCGTCTCGACCTGCAATCCACGTCCGCGTCAAGCGTCGCATGACGAAAGGAGGCACGTACGTTCGTGGCATACCGATGCACGAGGCCGGAGATACGCTGCTCGAGGTCGGCCGCCTTCTGGAGATCCTCCTCGTGTGCCTTCTGCAGCGCGTCGAGGCGCGGCTGTAGGGCCTCGTATTCGGGCAGCCGTCCAGCGGCAGTCACGTCCTTGCTCTCGAGCATCTCAATTTCGCGCAGGTCGCGGTCGGCCGCGCGGAGGTCGGCCTCCATCTCGGTCAGGAGCGCCTCGAGCTCCGCTGGGGACATGCTGTCGTACGTCGGCGACGACGTGTGCAAGGTTGCCGAGAGTGCGAAAGTGGGGTTGAGCAGGTCCGAATGCTGCTCGTCTGCGACGGTGGTGGCGTTCAATGGCGTGCGCGACGGATGCTGAAGCACGTACAGTGATCCATGAACCGCTTGAGTCCCTCGCTGCCGTGCACGATCGTCGCGAGTCTTCGTTGTAAATCCTCCACGCCTCTGACCAGTGGAACATGGTTCTTCGCGTCCGGCGTCGTCGAGCCGACGCTTTTCCGCGACTGCTGCACGGAGACTGGATGGGCTCCAAACAAGAGGGTCTCGAGCCAGCGCAGACGGAGATCCAGCGAGATTTCGGGCAGAATCGACGACGGGGGCTTCTGCATCTCCTCGTCGATATCGTCGAGAAGCTCGGGATGTGTGAGCGACGACATTGGCGCGACGGGCGGGGACGACGAGTGGGTGGAAAGAGGGGGCGGGGACGACGGCGGCGTGGAGGTCGAGAGGATACGTTGTCGCTGCACGTCGCCAAGGAAGACACTGCCGATGTGGTGGGACATTGGGAGACTCGCGCGCGGTCGTCGTCGGTGGCGGTTGCGGTCGTGGTTGCCGCTCAAGAGCTCGTGTTCCCACGCATAGGGAATTGGCAGGGTTGTGACTGTGAGAAGGTTACGTAACACGCGACTCGCGTCGAATGTCCCGCGCGTGTTAGGACCCTTGTACTCTGCTCCCACCTTCACCCCTGCTTAAGCTTTAACCATGTCCTCGTGAGTAACGTCCGTGTAAACACATACAATTGCTCTTGCTCACCATGTGGAACAGCGACGAGAAACCTCAGACCGCCACAGAGGCATCAACCAACACTACCGCGCCGACCCAGACGATGGAGGAGAACGTCAAGCGCGCGAAACGCGCATTCGCATTGAAAAGGCGTGAATTCATCTATTGATGCACAAAATGGCTGTCTTTCTTGAGTGAGTATAACGGAACATAAATTGGCACACATACATATTTTCCGCCTTACAATCACGAATTATTCCAACAAACCACGACGAGCCGTGGCGGCATGAGTCTATGAGATGTCCGGGCTGGGATTCCGCGCCCATCGAATGCGTGGGAGGAAAGGTAGCGCGCATGTTGTACTCGAACTTGCCTCTACTAGGCAACGTGTTCATTGTTCACTGCGAACAGTGTGCTGAGCGTTTGGGAAGCAGAACTGTCACGTCGCACCGGATTCGTGAGTTATGCTCCAGATATTTCACCGTTCGATTCGCTGACTGCCGGCTCTCCGTCCAACCCCGGAATATAAAGCCTCGCTGCCTAGGGTAAGTCCACTCAGCAAACATGTCCCGCCATCTAATCCGGTTCGCGTCTCGCGCTTCTTCAGTTTCCTCCGCAAACTATTCCGCAGTAAGCGACAGCAGGGTCGGAGTCAGAGTCCCTTGCGGTTGACCACCCCGACAGCGCCTCCGAACCCGACACTGGACCGCTGTAAGCATCGTTCCACTGTAATTTGTCGTGGCACGCGCTCACGAGCGCTCTACACGTTTCCATCGGGCTCTTAGTAGTCATACCACGACATCTGCGGACGAGGACGAAGACAACGACGACAACGACCTCGGTGACGAAGCTGTAGAGTCGGATTCCGCAGAGTAAGCGTGTGGCGCTTTGGCATCGCGTAGTACGTCTCTGACACACGGTTTCTATCCCAGGCAGGTTGAGGAACGTCCCGCGACCCCCCACACACCGCCGCCCCCTCCCCAGCCGCTAGACCATACGCCAAGCTACAACCAGTCGCTATCCCGCACGCCCAACCACGGAGACGCCCCCAAAGCGTTGGACCGACAAAACGCACGCCCTCGATACAACACCGACCAGGCTGTGCGCCACATGGACGGCTGCGAGGGTGAGCTCTCTGCCGAGAAGTGGCTCCAGGAGTTCTTCCCCGATGTAGTGCTACCAGATGAGATAGAGAAAGCGGCAGTTCGCATCAAGTACTGCCGTCAGAAGGACGACACGACGAAGCTCTCAGAAGTGGCATTATGCGGTCAACTTGTGGGTGCCCTCCGTCTCACACGATCCGCTCGCTGAAATGACAGTACCCAGTGTAAGATGATCAATTCCATGTTGCTAGTCATGAAAAGCAAGCTAGTGATGAAGCTCACCGGAACACGGGGGCAAACTCGGCACGATCTAAGACCTGACCTAGCCATGTTCGACATCGAGGAATTGGAGGCTTACACGGAGGCAAAGGAGAGCGAGGGGGAGGAGAAGAAGAAGAAGGAGCGGGTATGTGCCCTCGCTCGTAGGTTTCCTATGTGACTTGCTGATTCATCCGCGCCAACCCAAGAAACCCAAACCGACAAACAAGCCGTACGGCGTCCCTGATTCTGCCTGCTCTGCGTGGTCCTTGATGAAGATGCTGTTCGAGGTGAAGACGGACCCAGACCAGCGGCCTTTTACGTTCAAGCCCGGCACAAAACAGCCCATCCGGTCGAACCTTGCGTCACAGAACGACACGTACGCGCAGATCATCTCGTACGCCACAGAGGCTCAGCTCTACCAGCATCGCGACTTCTACTACACCGTCTACGTGTGGCAGAACTATGCGCGGCTGATGCGATGGGACCGCGCCGGCGTCGTGTTGTCAGAGCCCTTCGATTGGGTCAAAGAACGCAAGCCGCTGCTGACCTTCATGTACGCCTTCGCCATGGCCACACCCCAAGACCAAGGCTACAGCTCACATGCTCGGCGGGCGACGAAGGACGAGGTTTCCGCCCTGCAGAAGCTCCATAAAGCTGCGTTAGGTCTCACACCGGCCGATGCGGAGGCCCCGGCAGAAGAGGGGATCACGAAGCCTGCACGGGAGGATAGCACCGACGCGAAGCCCGCAGCAGAAGCGGAAGGTCCCGACAAGGGGCTAGCAGAAAAACACCGCTTGCTCCGTGCGGCCTACTTTGCGGAGATGCTGCGCGATACCAACAAGTGGCCGGTACACAAGGTACACATGCATATATCGCTATCGCGCGACTGCGCTGAACACTTTGCTCCTAGATAACCTGTGTGGCATTCGAGCTCGCAGAACACACGGGAACGCAGGCCCAAGTGCAGGCGCAGACACAGACGCAGCCGCAAACCCAGACTCAGGTAGAGGCGAAGAAAGAGACGAAGACGAAGGTGTACTGGGTGGGCAAATATCGGTCAATCAGCACGTCGAGATCGCCCACGGGTCGCTGCACCAAGACCTATGTGGCGTATGATTTTGACAGCGACAGCTTCGCCTTCTTCAAGGACTCGTGGTGCGCGGCTCTAGTGACCACTGAGCTCGCAAACTACAAGGCTATGGACGAGGCTTTCGGTTTGGAAAAATCGAATTCTATTCCCACCATCCTCGCGAGCAACGGGGAGTCGACGGGGGTCACGAGGTCACAAGAGTTCGTCGAGAACCTCAGGGGTCGTTCGCACCAGCTACTGGTCATGCAAGAGATCGGGCGGCCGCTCGAGGAGTACGAGTCGCAGTTTCAGCTGGTGCAAGTCATGGCGGATGCAATGGAAGGTTCGTACTCGTTGATCTCGAACTGGCTGCAGACACTCATTCTTTGTAGGACATCGCCTCGCTTATGAGGAGGCGGGCATACTGCACCGAGACGTCAGCGCGAACAACATCGTCATCCGCGAGGACGGTCGCGGGATGCTGATCGACTGGGACATGACTCGACCTGTGGCGGAAATACGGTCGGGTGCCTCTCAGTCCTCGCGTTCGGTGAGTCGGTAGGTGATCCCATCCGCCCTCGACACTTATGTTTGTTCTATCAGGGTACTTGGATGTATATGTCCGCGCTCCTCACGGTGCTGCCGTGGAAATGGAATGAGCTGGCCGATGACCTAGAGTCGTTCCTGCATATTCTCTGCATCATGGCCCTCAGATTTCACCGACACAACCTCTCCACTCCCCTGCCCATCACCCCCAAAGGGAATGCTACGAATGCACGACTCATAGACGTCCTCGAAACATACTTGGTGAGGCACGACGGCTCCGCTGGCATGATAGGCTCACAGCGCAAGTTCGATGCTTTGGAGCGGGGCGGCCCACGCTGGGGACTGAATGATGAAGACTGTGGCATTGCTCGACTTTTACGGAAGCTCTACCTTTTGTGCCAGCAATTCCACGAAGGAGTCAACTTCCGCACTCTTTTCGACGTGGACTGCGAAGGCCCATTGTCATTGCAATGGATGCGCGACCCAAACTTTCGGTTCTCCCAATCACGCGTCTTCGACAGCCATGCCCAGATCCGGCAAGCCTTCGATACCATTCTAGACGACGACGCCATTAATTGGCCTTCCGAAAAGACAGGAGACCAGTTCGAAGGGATTCAGTAGGCTCTCTTGCTTAGCCTTGAAACTCGGAAGGGCGGCGCTCGTTTGGGCCTCGCAAGAGGGCAAAGCAGTCTGCCAGTGAGCCGCTCGGCACCCACGACTGGATAGATGAAATGGGCAGCAACTTCAAGTGGAGCACGGACAACAGCAACTGGGATGCTGAGGTGTTGGCCTATGACTCAGAGCACTACGATCTTGTAGAGGAGGGTTCTTCACATCAGGAATAGATTATCTACTAGTTGTTCGTCAATGAATATTTGCACGTACACTGCGAACGCACGTCCTAGGACAGCGTGCACATGGGATAAGTCACCATATAGTCGTATTATTATCGAGATAGCTCATCACGTAGGGCTCGCGAGCTGCAACTTAAAGTAGAATACACATTTCTAGAATGCCACAGGTCTCACCGCGCAGTCTGGACGGTCAAAAGCGCATCTGTGCGAAGCAAGCATCATGGTTAGGATACACTGACACGCTGTATGGCAGCGTGGTCTCTCTCCAGCCTCGCCACATCGATCTCCGTGTCATCCCACGCGACAAACAGGCCTGTAAGCGTCTCAACCTGCAATACTTATACACGTCCGCGTCGGGGACGACGGCAGTGTCGAAGTCGAGGGGATACGTTGTCGCTGCACGTCGCCAAGGAACACACTGCCGATATGGTGGGGACACTGGGAGACTTCGGTTTGGTCGCGGTGGTGGTTGCCGCTCAAGAGCTCGTGTTCCCACGCATAGAGGATCGGCAGGGTTGTTACTGTGAGAAGATTACATAACACGCGACTCGCATTGAATGTCCCGCGCGTGTTAGGACCCTTGTCCTCTGCTCCCACCTTCACCCCTGCTCAAGCTTTAACCATGTCCTCGTGAGCAACGTCTGTATAGACACGTACAATTGCTCTTGCTTACTATGTGGAATAGCGACGAGAAACCTCAGACCGCCACAGAGGCATCAACCAACACTACCGCGCCGACCCAGACGATGGAGGAGAACGTCGAGCTCGCGAAACGCGCATTCGCGTTGAAAAAGTATGAACAGGCGGTTCAACACTACGCGACTGCCCTTGAGCAGCTGTACGATCTCTATTCACGCGTTATTTGTCTCGCGTTCACTGACCATACCGCGTAGGACAAGCCAGCACGGAGAGGACTCTCCCGAGGCCGCTGACCTCTACTTCGCCTACGGAAAGGCCCTTCTGGAGAATGCCATATCTCAGACTTCTGTTCTTGGCAAAGATCAGACCGACCAGGCTCTTCCTGAAGAAGGTACGCACCACATCACGTTAACCCGTCCCACAGGTTTGCTCATAGGCCACAGAAGCGGACAGTAAGAGCGGCGCATTCCTGTCGTTCTCTGGCGACGCCGAAGACGACGAACCCGTTGATCTATTAAGCTTGGCAGCGAAGCGGGCGGAGGAAGACGAGGAAGACGAAGACGAAGAAGAGGGAGAAGGCGACGATGGCGAGCCAGAAGACGACTTTAACGCGGCGTGGGAAGTCCTTGATCTTGCTAGGGCCTTGTACGAGAAACGTCAGGAGGAGTCGGATGATGTCAAACTCAAACTCGCCGAGACATTCCTCCTGCTCGGAGACGTGTCGCTGGAGACAGGTGAGCTCTCTTCGCTCATATCGGTGCTTCAAGCCTCAGAGGTGCGCAGAAAAATTCGACCAGGCTATTACCGACTACAGTGCCGGACTCGACCTCAAGATTGAACTACTGCCACAATCTTCACGTCAAATCGCCGAAATTCACTATAAACTCTGTATTGTGCTCGACATGAGCTCGGGACGTCTCTCCGAGGCGATAGAACACGCTGAGAAAGCCCTCGCCAGTGTCGAGGCGCGTCTAGCCGAACTCCGCAATGCTGCTAGCGGACAGATGAAAGTAGAATCAATATCGCCAAAGCCGGAGTCGACAGGCAAGGGCAAAGCTGCTGCCCGCGGACCACGGCTCCTCGGTGACGACGCCGTGCAATACTTGGACCCGTCAAAGATTGCAGCTCAGATCAAGGAGATGGAGGGCCTCAAGGAAGACCTTGCGCTCAAGGTATCTATTTCTCCTTCCTACCTGTCGCCGATTTCTCACAGCCTGTAGGTGGATGAGCTGAAGACGCTTCCAAACGAGCCGAACGAGTCTGCCCCGGCGCTTGCAGCGCGAGCTCTCGATCAAGAGCTTGGTGCACCCTCAGCGGTTCCTGCCGCCGCTACTCAAGTGAACGACCTGACGGCCATGGTCAAGAAGAAGAAAAAGCCTCCGGTCGATGCTGTCCCTGATGTAACTGCTGCTAGCGCGGCAAACGGTTCGACGAAGAGGAAAGCCGACGACGAGGAGGCACCCTCAGAAAAGAAGCCGCGCATCGAAGAGACCTCTGCGTCATGATGTCGCTGTATTGCATCCGTATATATTCTATCTAATACATTCTATTCATTGGAATCCCAGTGGGGCAGTGAGACTGGTGTAGGTCAACTCGACGATGGGCTCGTCTTCAGAGCTGAACACTGGCGTCTGCGCACGCGACTAAGAGGACGTCCAGAACGTGATGGAGGGACACATGAAATGGACATGCTTCACACCTAAACCTTCTTGCTCTCTGGCCGTATCCACTTTCAAACAGTAAGATGTGCCGCGTCCAAGAAAAATTGGATAATAGCAAATGTAGGGATGACATACGCATACGAATCATATATACGACGAGGTTCTATCACGTTACAAGGATACAGCACGGAAGACAAAGCGAGTACGAAAAGAACGACGAGCGAGATATCCAGATTAGCTCGGGGACTTGCGAGTGGGGGGTGGAGGGCGCGGGTATGTCTGAGGTATTTGGTGGGTACGATCTAAGTCCTTCATCTGCACATTAGACCCGACTGCCCGAACGGTGCCAGTAAACCCGAGGGAGGAAATGCTATGGTACTAGTTGAACAACGACGAGGTGTCGCGCGGGCGAGACGAGACGAGGAGAAAACGAGGAAAGGTAACGAGCGCCGGAGGTTGGGTTCACATTTGAGATGATACAGAGGTGGAATGGAACGAGAGCCGAGAAGGAAGAGGTAGCCAGCCGGAGACGATATCAATCGAGAACGGAAACGAGGGTGATATGAGGTATAAGGAGGGTAGGGGTCGGTGTGCACCGAGGGATTATTCACGGGCGACCCAGTCTTGACTTCGCGATACCAACTCAATCGAGTTGTCGATCGTCCAGAACAGACGTTCGATGGCGCTTCGGCCACTCCAGCTCTTCTGATCGCGAAGAACCATTGCCTAGAACGCGTCAGACAGTTGAAACAAATAACACATGGAAATGCAACATACCTGTTGGGCACCAAAGTTACGCTGGTCATGTCCGAACAATTCGACGTTGTCCTCGAGGGCCTCAGCGAGCATCTGCATATCTTGAAGGATGGATTGGATCGAGCGAACCGCCGAAAGCGTGAGGAGCTCCTTGCGGTTACGCGTGGTGCCGCTTTCGCGACCGGGCATCGGAGGCGGCAACGTCTGAGTGACGTTCTGCAGTACGGTGTGGAGAATGCGCCGGGTCTCGCCCAGGAGTTTCTGTGCTTGCGCATAGTTCTTCCTTGAAACCAACACGAGCGCGCGGGTGATCATGTCCGATGCAAGGAGCTCCATGCGCCGCCGCACGATGACCGGGTCAGACTGGGGTGTGGGTATCCGCGATGCAGAGTTTGACTGAGGGAGCAGGGTGACGGTGAGCAGGACAGGGTGTCCCAACCTTGAGACGGTTTTCGCGGCGGCGGGATCGAAGAACGAGCCGTCGACCTCGAGCACGGGAACCTCGTCTATCATGCCGTCCATCATTCCGTCGGCCAGGTCAGCGGAGTCGGAAATAGAGAGAGCATCGAGACCCATGCTTTGGTGGAACTGCTCGGTCGCACTGAGGGCCCGTTGAGCACCGCCCCGAGTCGCGGCTACGCGCAGGGCGTCGCTGTTGTCCAACTCGAGCTCCACAAGCATCTCTTTGCGCTCGCCGTACCGCACCTCACCGACGTCCACGTCGATATCCCGTCCGTCGGACGAGAGGATGGCTGATGGCCCACCAGAGATTTTCCGTATGCGGAATCGTTGGCCGTCGACAATCTTGATGTGCATTTTCATGTTCAAGAGGCCGATAGACATCATGCCTCCGATGCAGCCCGCGAGGCAATCCCGGAGGTCATACCAGTCCTTGACGAAGCCGTATGTACCGCCGGTGTGATTGGAGATGAGCCAAAGCGAAGCTGGGTCGTGGGAGCGCCCATAGCCAAATGAATGGATGGGGATGTTGGCGGCTTCGGCACGGGCGAGAACAAGGTCCATCTGTGCACGACGGGTCGTCTCAGAAGCGTCGCTCACGAGGATCATGCCTGATATGGGATTACGCGACTTGCGTTGCAGCACGACGTCGAGACCTATCCATTCCCGAATCAGTAAAGCCTCGGAGGCGAACGAGGAAACCACTTACCATGATTGACAGCCGTCACGACGTCGGTCTTGTCCTCTTGTGAAGTACGGACGAGGAATTCGTCCTCGGTGCCGTCGTCCCTCCGACCGATCTCCTCCACGAACTTGTTGAGGCGCGCTCGGCTCTGTGTCTTGCCGACGCACAAGAAGGGTGTCTTGCGGACTTTGCCACCAATTCCAACCTCGAACGTGACCAGACTGAGCCGGTCCTTGGGCGAGAGCGAAGCGACGATGAAATCGAGAGATGTACGGATGACGCGGAGCTTCAGCGCAGCCGTACTCGGTGTCGCGTTCGGTGGAGGAATGGATATGACGAGGATGAGATCGAACGGCGGGTGGGGTAAAGGTGTCAGCGAATTTGACGGACCCGAGGACATGTGCGGGGCAACCAGTGGAGCGGGGGAGCCATATCGGCCGAGTTCCTCGTCTTCATCGAGGGTGGATAGTTTGTGATGCTGGTTCTGCAGGTCCATTCGCACAGAAGCCGAGCCATGCGACGTATTAGAGGAGACTGTCGAGCGGGAGGAGCTGTGTAGGAGGCTATCGGTGGTACTAACCGTAGTGTTGGTGCTACCGCTGAGCATGCGCATCGCCTTCTGGCTCCCTCCGAACTCTTCCAAGTCGGGCGCTCGCATCTGCTGTTGTTGCTGTTGCTGCTGCTGCTGCGACGCATGCAAGCCCTGGTGTTGGTATAGCGCCACAAGGGACTGAATATGCGATCTCCAAGTCTCCAAGGACGAGCGCTCCTTGAAAATAAGGATGAACGAGTCCAATCGCTCGTCCTCCATGTCGATGGTCAGGCTCATCTCCCCGTTTACGGTGGTTTCCGTGACCTGCTTGATGTGCTTGATGTAGATACGTCCCTTCAGCCTAAGGACGCCCTTGTTTCCGCCGGACACCGAACCCATGCCGCCACCGGAACCGTCCGCAAGTAATCTCCCCAGAATGCGCTTCTTCTCCTCGACAACGCAAATGATGGCCTCCTTGAACAGATACACGAAGAAGTCGCGGACGATGGTGTCTCTCCGGACTGAGAGTAGGTCGTACATCTGCAAGGGCCCGAGTCCACCAAGCGGATGGCCCTTCCAGTCGATGATCCTGTTCCGGAGGTCTTCCGTAATTGCGTTGAACGGCGAGTCCTCATCATCCTGCACCTGAGGTGGTGGGGGAGACCAGGGATCATGAGAGTTTGTTGGTGATGTGACATACGAAGCGTTGTCGGGTACGGGCGACAGAAGGTTCACACGTCCAAGGGACTGGGAACCCGACGGCGAATGCATCTCTGAAGTGTTGATATGTCGCGGTTGATGTCCGTACTCTGGAGCGGGGCTCATGTGGCGCGGCGGGCTCATGTGCCCCCCGGCGCTGTGGGAAGAGATGCTTTGCGGGCCTCTCCCGCCCCGCGGCGTGTACGAGTCAGATGCTGGCATCACAGAGCCGGGTATATGCATGGCCGGCCGTTTCCCTGGTAGCTCGACGACGACGATGCACGTCAAGGGCTGGCTCGTCTCGTTCGAGCGCGTGAGTGTGGCGAACTCTGAGCGAACTTGGATGGAGGGTGCCACAACGTATTGGCCGTGGTCTTGTGGGCCGCCCGACCGGATTGAGCCCGAGTGCTCGATGGGGTCGTCCTCGTTAGGATTGTACGGCTTTGGCGGCGGCGGCCGATTAGCCTGGCGCATCGAGGATGGGGTTTCTCGCCCTGGATAGAATACATCGCTGCTGTTGCCCATACCCGTCAATGCGGCGAGCTCTGTGGTGGTATTAGTAGCGTCGCGGTCAAGTCAAGAGAGGGGACATACTGTTCGATTTTCCCCCATCTCCGTCTCCAACCTTCATTGGTCGTCTGCATACACCGCATACCCCCAAGTTGGACTTGCGTACGACAGCTCCGGCGCCGCGTACACTGGGTGGTGGTCCATAAACAGCAGTGAAACAAGCCTAGCGCGGAGGGAGTGGTGTCAACAACGCGGAAAATGCAGAACAGAACCTAATGGAGCGGAGCTGCGGCGGGAGACGCGTAATGACGAGAGCCCCCATCATGCTCCGCACTATCCCAGAAACGTTGATAGCAATGAAGCTCTTCTTGACGTCGAACCCATAGAAGAAAGCCAGATGACACTAGTTCAATATGCCGCAGCCTAGCATGCACTTTGCTCGGAATGCAGAAAAAACGATAGTTGGAGGCTATAGTTTGGCGTCCGGAGCAGAACGGCCACGGAGTTCCAGTTGGAACTCATCGAGCCCCTTCTGCAGATTCATCGACCAGGGAAAGACGAATAAGCGGCCAAATAGCCTCCCTCTAACAAGGCCGAGACCTGGTAATGAGATCAAACTCCGGCAGCCCCGCCCACATCGGGGCTCGAGACTATAGCCTAGCCAAAGCAATATCGGGGATGGTGAAAACGACGATGGACCTCGTCATAGAAACGAGTGCTCGAATCTCTAGGCCGTTCAACACAGCTACCGACGCGACGCACCACGTGGAGCGCCTGGAATTCACCGATGCAAAGCGCCGGTCAAGACGGGCACAAGGACAGCGAGCGAGCACGAGACGAGGCGCAAGGTGCAGAAGCGAAAGCGAGCGCGAGCGGAACAGCGACGGAGACGAAGACGATGAAGTCATTGAGAGTGAACTCACCTCGTGAAGAGCGTGCCCGCATTCGGGGACTATATGCGGTTTCTCGCCAGGCAGTCTGAAGCTAAAGCTGAGAGGCTCCAGACACACCGGGCACTCGTCCTCGTCCTCCGTGGGGTCGTGATTTGAGACAACGGGCAGCGGCGCGGCGACCATCGTGGCGTAGGGGTGGATGGGCTTGAAGTCTGCGGTGGTGGGCGGGGTAGCGTATGATCTGGCGGCAGAGGCTGCCGAGTACGACGAGTGGAGGGAGTTGGCCGACGGTGCGCGGTTTGGGAGACGGTGGAAAACGGAGCGAACGGAGGCGGTGAAAGACAAGGTCGATTTTGGTTCTCTCGGAGTGGAAGAGGGCTGAGGATGATGGACGTGGTGGGAGTGATGGACTTCTTGGACGTGATGGGCACTGGCGGGGTCGGCGGCGGTGCTTGGGTGACTGTTGGGTGTCCGGGAGTAAGCCCTCATCCAAGCCTCGTCGGTCGTTGTCGAAAAAAGAGCGGGGATGGTCGCGGCCTGGAGAAATTGTAGACCAGGATCTGGTTCAAGTCAGCGTAATGCCTTCCTGATTCGAGACCACCAGTGTTACCCGAATTACAAACGACACCAAATGCGCCCTCCCTCGGTCTGTCCGTCTGCGGTCGTGGCGGTGTCCGTGGGCGAGCGGGTCGGCGAGGGGAGGGGGGAAGAGGTGAAGCGAGGGGAGGCGGCGCGCCCTCGTGAGCGTGGTCGGTGTCGAGGAAGGCAGCGCTGTTGGCGCACCAAAAAGGCAGTTCTTGACCGCGCACCGCGTCAGATTTCCTGGAAACCCACGCGACGGCCATCAGCGTGTCGCCCCCATCATCAGATCCCTCGTCGCATCCGCATTTGGCAGCTTGTTGCCACCAGCTCAGACACCGTCCGCTGCGTCTGTCTGCCCGCCGTCGACGCGCCCCGCCCACCGCCCGCCCGACGGCTCCAGCAGCGGCCACCCTCCCGCCCGTATGTCGCGATCGACACCCGCCTACCCCAATTCATTAACCCAGGAACATGTCCGATCAGGAACCCGGTTTTTCCACGGTCCGCCGCAAGCGTTTTACTTTTACTTCCGCTGTGTTCAGAACGCCCTTGGCGCGCGGCGTGCAGGGTACCCTGGGGCGCCGCTCATAAATTCAAAGCAGCCAGCCCCGAATTCGGCCTACTATAATTTCGCTCTGGGGCGGCGGCGCTAGAAGCCTACCCCAATTTCTCCGCGCAGACCATTCCTAGTTCTGCAACCTCCGGTGCCTGTCATATACCCATTCGAGATCATGTCGTCCAGCCTAACCGCTGTCGTCCAGTGGCGAAATTGCAGCACTGTCCTGCGGCTGTGAGACACGGTACGTTCTGTGCAGCCTACGACTCAATCGCGGAAGTCCATGCTCATCACACTGCGTTATCAGTCATCGGAAAACTCGCGGCGGCAACAGTTTCAGTCGCATCGCGAGCGAAGGTGCGCTCGGTGCAGAGTGAATGGAGCGGTGCGCGGTCCGTGTGGGCCACCCACTGACGAACAGAACGCTGTGATGGCTGTGCGAATGTCAAACGACTGTCGCTTTGCCTGCAGCGCCGGTGATCCCGGCCATCCAACCATGCGCAAATCCTGGCTGCTACCACACGTACCTTGCGTCAATACAAATTCGCGTCCTCATCTATCGTTACCCTGCCCGACGTCCCAGACGCACGCTCTCTCACGTCGTATTTGACACCACCACAGGTCTGTGATCGGCAGCGTCAGGGCCGATGCACCATCGCGACGGAGCGAGCATATTCGACGGCCGAGAAGAGAAGCTAGTCGTTACCCGACGAGCTTCCACGGGCGTCATTAAACCCAAGTACAAAGGACAGTCCGTGACGGTCCTTGTGTTTCAAGTTTCTTACTGCTAAATGATTTCATTTGACCGTGGGTTCTTTCCCGCAGGTATTCTGTGGCATATGCTGCGCAACTTTCACCGCTTCGACTACGGGTAAGAGCACCCGTGTAGCGAGTTGTCTCGGTATTGCATTTTATCTATCACTAGTGGCGCGGGATCGCTGCCGTCGACCTACGGGTATCCCATGTACAACCTACTGACCAACCAGTCGTGAGGCATTTAATCTTATCCATCAAGCAACTGACCAAGTCCCCAGGTACAATGGATTTAGGGGCGATTTAGGGGCGAGCGAACAATCGCAGAATCGCCCCACGAACCAAAACGGGCAGGCAGTTCACCGTTGTGGCGTTCGCATTTAGACGCCTGGGCGCGGGGCTGGCGCGCGTGAAGATTGGTTTGTGAACGACCTTCAGGTGAGCATCACGACGCCATTTTTTGTATGGTACAACGATAAATCAAGGCCAAATCCTGCAGTAAAAAGTTAAACGCAGGTCGAAAACACCCTACGGCGCGGACACGCGCCCCCACTGGCATGCGATCCCAACAGAGACCTCCGCAGGATTCTATCATCGGCGCGGCGAGCTATCGTATCAAGTCTATCATTAACAGTATCCTCCTCGTCCTCGTCCTCCTCCACAGAATCGTAGTGCTCTGAATCATTGGCCAGCACCTCAGCATCCCAGTTGCTGTTGTCCGTGCTCCACTCGAAGTTGCTGCCCATTTCATCTACCCAGTCGTGGGTGCCGAGCGGCTCACTGTCAGACCGCTTTGTCTTCTTGTGAGGCCTACTGTCGACAGGAAGCTCGGCAGATTCATGTCCCGAATCTGAGGGCGAACGGCCGCGCTTCAAGACAGCCGATAGAGGCTGCACGGAAGCACTCGCATATGTATTATCCTTTGCAAAGGCTGGGTAGCCCGCCGCGGTTTGAAGCCCTTCGAACTGGTCTCCTGTCTTTTCGGAAGGCGGCGGCCACTTGACAGATGCGTCGTCCAGAATCTCACGGAATGCTTGCAGAGCTAGGGCATGGCTGTCAAATACCGTGGAAGAGGAGAATCTGAATGCTGGGGTTTCCGCGCGTTTGACTGAGCCCTCGAGGCCCGCGTCTTTGAGTGCGTGGAAGTCGACTCCTTGGTGATAGAGATGGCACAAGGAGTAGAGACTCTTGAGCAACTGGTTTAGACCGTGATCATCCTTCAACCTCCACCGAGGGCTGCCTCGTTCCCAGTCATCAACTTTGGTGGTTGTCCCAGTCAGGTAGCCCTCATTATTTTCAGACCTTTGCCAGTATGTTGTAACGAGCAAATTGAGGAGTTCTCCGTTGGATCCGTTTCTCGCAGGAGTGATAGGCAGGGAAGTCGAGTAGTCATGTCGATGAAAGCGAAGGGCCATGATGCAAATGATGTGCACGAATGACTCCAGGTCGTCGGCTAGCTCATTCCATTTCCATGGAAAGACCGTAAGTAGCGCAGACATATATGTCCAGGTTCCCTTCAAATTATAAACATGTGTAAGCGTCAGTGCAGATGCAGCTACTCATCGACCCACCGAGCGTGCAAGCTGAGCCTCAGAGGCGCCCGGTCGTATTTGCGCCACAGGTTGACACATGTCCCAGTCGATCAGCATCCCCCGACCGTCCTCGCGGATGGCGATGTTGTTGACACTGACGTCTCTATGCAGCAGGCCCGCCTTCTCATACGCGAGACGATGACCTGCAGAGAGGGCGGATCAGCATCAGCAGCAAGCGCAAGATTGTCAAGTGCGAACCTTCCAACGCATCCGCCATGACTTGCACCAGCTGGCGCTGCGAGCCATACGATTCAAGCGGCCGTCCGATCTCTTTCATGACAAGTAGTTGGTGCGACCGGCCCGTGAGGCCTTCGACGAACTCTTGCGACGTCGTGACCCCCGTCGACTCGCCGTTGCTCGCGAGGACGGTAGGGATAAAGTCCGAGCTTTCCAGGCCGAAAGCATCCTCCATGGCCCTGTAGTTCGCAAGCTCGGTAGTCACTCCATCCACGCACCACGAGTCCTTCAGCAAGGCGAAACTATCGCTAGCAAGGTCGTACGCCACGTAAATCTTCGTGCAGCGACCCGTGGGCGATCTCGAGGTGCTCATTGACCGATATTTTCCCACCCAGTATTCCTTGGTCTGCGTCGGGTCCTTGAAATTTACGCAGGTTATCTGGGGGTGAAGCGTTCAACGCAGGCATATGACGGCGGCGAGTGAGAAAGTACTTTGTGTACTGGCCACCTGTTCACATCGCGCAGGATCTCTGCAAAGTAGGTCGCGCGCCCGGCCTGCATGCGGTCCTCCTCTGTCAGCTTCCCGCCCGCATCTTCTAGTTCTGTCGTGGGCTTCGCGTCGGTCTGTAGCAGTGCACTGGCAGGATTCGCAGTGACGGCCCCCTTCAATTCCATCTCACGCTTCTGTATACCCTGCAGGACGCGAATCTCTTCCTCCGTCGCCCGCGTTGCATGAGAGCTGTACCCTTGTTGCTGTGGTGCAGCCGTGGCAAACGCGTACATGAAGGTCAGCAGCGGCTTCCGGTCTTCGCACCAGTTGAAGGGCTCCGACAGCACGACGCCAGCACGGTCCCACCGCATCAGCAGCGCCCAGTCGCGCCACACGTAGACGGTGTAGAAGAAGTCGCGGTGCTGGTGAAGCTGAGCCTCGGCTGCGCACGAGATTATTTGTGCGTACGTGTCCTTCTGTGGGACATTTTTCGACCAGTTCGGCTGCTTGTCCCAGTCAACCTTCACCTCGAATAGCATCTTCATCAAGGACCATGCAGCGCAGACGGAATCGGGGCCGCCGGGGGTCCTCGTCGTCGGGTTGTCTTTCACAGGCTCAGGCTGGGGTAGAAACTCAGTAAGTCGCACTAAAAACATGCGTGGCACACATACCCGCTTTTGAATGCACGCCTCCGGTTCGTCGATGTCGAACATGGCCACAATAGGGCTCAGTTTGTGCTGAGTGTCCGCCCGCGTTCCGGCGAGCTTCATCACGCACCCGCTGCCCATGGCCATGTACATGGAATTGAACATTTTGCACTAGGTTATGCGACGTCAGCGGGCGGATAAAGCGAGACGGAGGCCACCCACGAGTTGCGCGCACAACGCTGCTTCCGTCAGAGATGTTTTCTTGCTGTTCTTTTCGGGGCAATACTTGACGCGCTCCGTCACTTGCTCTATCTCATCTGGTAGCACTACATCAGGGAAGAACGCCTGGAGCCACTTCTCGACGGGGAGGTCGCCCTGATAGCCGTCCATGAGCAGTGTGGCCTTCGTACTACCCGTAGCTGGATGGAGAGTCGTCGGTCAGCAAAAACAAACAAGAAAATCTCTGATACATGACATACAAATCC
This sequence comes from Bjerkandera adusta, assembly GCA_027924225.1. Taxonomy (NCBI): domain Eukaryota; kingdom Fungi; phylum Basidiomycota; class Agaricomycetes; order Polyporales; family Phanerochaetaceae; genus Bjerkandera; species Bjerkandera adusta. Next base: position 22,814 of record BSCZ01000823.1, read on the forward strand.
GGTCCGACGTGGCAGTTCTGTCGTTCAAATCCAACCTCTTCGCGGTCGACAGTGAGAACGTTGCCAAAGGCAACTTCAAGTTCGAGTATAACAGGCGCGCCAGTCGTATTCCCACGCAATTGATGTGGGGTAGACAACTTGAACTATCTCAAGCAAACACGGAAGTGCCGTCAGCGTAGTGGAGGAGACGCAGTGCATATTGGATACATTCCGTATAAATCATCAGGGGATAGGGCCGATTGAGATGGTGTACCACAAGTAAGTACATAGCGCGACATACTCCGAAAAAGCCGTCAGTCTGTGTTCGAATCGGTTCCCTACTAAAGGTCTCTCGTCATCCCAGTCGTCGACGCGTGCATCCCTTCAATTCTAACACAATATAAGTCATCGCTTTTCGAGTCTGAGCTGTTGTCCGCCTCGTTCTGCTTCATCTTCTACGATAGTCAGCTTTCACTGTCGCAGAAATCGACAGGAGTAGAACATGCTCGTTTCGTGGTGGCGCGCATTGATTCTGACGACGCTTTGCGATTGTCTTCCGATTCCAGGCCGTCAAATTGATCTTGCGTCTTCTCGTCGTGGCCGGGCCAAACGGTAGAGTTCGTGGGTGGAATTACGAGTATGTCGCGAAAGGCTTGCTTAATGTCGTTGTGGGTGTCGAAGACGGCGGAGGGGGAGGATTTGAAGTTAGGGTCGTTCATGGCCTCCTTTCCACGCTCACGGTACACCTCTCTCAGGTTGTGATGACTGATCTCCTTTTGGAACAGGTGACACAAGGAGGAGAGCTTTTGCAGCAGCTTCGCCAGTCCGCAGCCACTATCGCATAGTTCCCATGGTGACTCCGCTCACCCAACTCGGGTATCGTGTGATTGAAATCTGTGCCTACTTGCGTGCCCAGGAAAAAATCATTACACCTCTCCCAGTACGTTGGCCGAACAGTAATAAGGAGGGCTCCGTTGGTTGCATTATTCGCGCGACTGATAGGCTCGGATGTGAACCTGGTATGTCGATGAAATCGGGAAGCCATGACGATAAGGGTGTGCACAAACGATTCGAAATCGTCTGCAAGCTCGTTCCACTTCCACGGAAGCGTCACGAGAAGGCCTGACATGTAGGTCCAGGTTCCCTATGCTGAGTCAGCGTCAGGCGGGTGGGGAACGCGCCCGTTGGACTCACCACGCGCAAGTTGTGCCCCTGTCTTAGCTGCTGTACCGCTTCAGCTGCACCGAACGCATGGTCTTCATGGTATACGGTGCATTTATAGATTCGGGTTTGTAATTGATCACTTGCACTACGTGAGTTGACAGCATCAGAATCGGGTTAAGGAGAGGAGAGGAAAAAGGAATGGACTTGCGACCTGCTCGCAGAGTTCCTCGCGTAGTACAGACGTGTGCATACACCCTAGCTTTTGATTCCGGAGTGGGTAGTCGATTTCTGGGACACGAGTCAGTATGGCTTGCGGTATGGTCAGTCCACGAAGAAACTGTCTCTGTAAGCCGCTCCACGCGACTTACCACTTCCGTCCATTACATAAGCCGCTCTCATTGGTCCCCGCCCCGCTCTGTTGTACTCGCTCTCGCTCGCACCTGGTCTCTCTCTAGTTTACCGTCACCTCCTGTACTCGTCGTACCTCGCCTCGTCCCCCTTGGCAATATAGCGTGGTCCACACAAGTTCTCGTGTGCCCACGCTACCAGTGATCACTGTCCGGC
>BSCZ01000826.1:0-129649 GCA_027924225.1 Bjerkandera adusta
TCTCGCAGGTATGCTGTGGAACGTGCTCGCGGCGGGCAGGATCCGGCCTGGCGACGGCGAAGAGAAGAAGTGTATTGAGTAGCGTGTTTTGTGTAGCACGAGGTTCGATTGTCAGCGCCAATGATGGAGAGAAGAATCTCCGTGATTATAAAAAAGGAGTATGACACTCAGCCGTACGCCGTCACAGACCACCATATGCAGTCACAGCTAGTCACGGAAAGTCACACATGGGGCGGACAGGCGCTAATGAGGGGCGGACTCCGGAGCGGGGCGGACGGGGCGGACTGGCCAATTCAGAAACGTTCTCATCGCTTCCGTGTACCCGGTTTCGACACTATCGAATTTCTACTCGGGACAAAATTGCCTTGAATCTCTATCCCTGGATGTGCGGCGGAGGCAAGGCGGAGAGTCCGGAGATCTGAGTCTACTACGTCGACATACTTGCTGCCACATCACCAACAGTCACTGCGCTCTATGGTAATGAAATTACCTTCTGAAATTATAGAGACCATCGTGTTGTTACTAGACGGCAATGACATTGTTCTTTCAAGGTGCGTGGTTCTCCACAGTCATCAAGTCCGAGCTTGGCCTTCGCAAATTCTAATGCCCATTGCAATCCTAGGTGTCGAGGAAATTCTGTGATATTGTGGATCGTTTGATGCGATTGCAGTATGCTATGAAGTGCTACTTGGCAGCGGTCGTTCATAACCCTACGCGACACGACGTACGACTCCCCGAACGCATCCACCGCCTCGAGGAGTTGAGAACGGCGTCCGCCGCGTGCCGCTTTACGATGACATCTACTGAACACGACACTGGCGACACAATACATATGCCATTATCATGATATCAAAAGCCACAAAGCAGTAACAGGCAGTATTACCAAGAGTTTCAATATAAGGGTGTAGGTTTCGTTCGACTAGTCTCCGTTGCAGACCTGAGACCTTCGTCTCTATGATCGTTCAACCGTGCGAGGAAATTGTCTGAGCCCGTCAAACCTCCACGATCTCCTCCCTCGTCGTCTCCCCAGACATCGTCTCGCGCTTCTCCATGTCCGCCTGCCACGCCTTGACGTGCTTCCTGCGCTCGTACGTCTGCGCGAGGGTGAGAGCGATGATGGACACCCCTACCCACGCGAACAGGATGCCAAAGTTCATGCCCACTGTCCAATCTAGTCAGCATTTTGAATGGTAGGGTTGTTGGTTGAGAGGACGTACCGTCGTTGCGCGTTCGGAAGAGGATGGTGCGCACGGCTCGGGAGACGTTGTAGAAGGGCATGGCGTAGCCGTAGCGGAAGATCGTCGGGAGGATCTCGACGGGGTAGTAGACTACCGATACGTTTGCTGGAGGAGGGCGACATGTTGGTTAGGCTGGAAGTGGAGGTGGTGAAGTAGAGCTTACTGATGATCCATGGGACGAGGAAGAATGGGATGAAGCGTGCTGTGAGTATGGTAACCATCGTCTCGATGGCCAACCCACTAAGGAAAAGTCAGTATAGAACATCTTGGAGAAGTATTGAGAGCGTACAGTGCGAGCACTGTCCGAACATAGATGATTAGCGCTGCGAGCTACTCACAGAAACCAAAGGTACTTACTGCCCATCCAAGATAGCATCCAGAAGACCACGAAGCCGGCGTGTCCAAATCTAAAACCACCAGTGAGTATCATCGCTGATGAGACTCCGACATCGAGGGACGTACTGTCGATCAAACGATACATGGAAGAACAGGCTCAATAAGCAATACGCCACTGAGCATGCTCTGTCAGTCGAACAAGCGCGAGAGAGCGAGGGCTGCTAACTTACGCGATAGCCACTGCAAAGCTTTGTCAGTGCGAATATGATTGAACATACGACGGGGGCTTACAAAGTAGATGATAAATGGTATGCTGAAACGCAGGATCAGAAGCTGCGGGAGTGTCAGGCGGCGATTAAGGTCTGTGGTCATGACCCGCGCTGAATACGCCGCCAACTGTATAATACGATGAGAGTAACTCGGATTTCGGCGGCCACTTGGCTTACCACAACGATGAACTACAAGCTTCGTCAGTACTTTGCCTGGGTTCGAACATTTTGGGCTATGCTCACCGCAAGAATGAGGAGGTAGATCAGGCCGACGAAATCTACCGCGGTAGCGACGTAAATGTCAAACGGTCTGACATTGTTCAGCGTGTAGTTGAGTGGCTGCAGTATGAGCGAAGGCGCGGTAGTCAGAATGACACCGGCGTTGGTTCCCAAGCGCGCCGTTTGTGCCGCAGTGAACACCGCCATGGCTTGTGTCATCGGATCTCGGATCTAACTAGCGATGTCAGCGAGAGCGTTAGAAACGAATCGCGCTACCTGCCTGTGGCTGCACGATATCCCGACTAATTCGATGCTCATGAGTCAATAAAAGGTCACTTGGAGAGGGGGACAAAATCGTACTATGAGTTCTCGTTTCGTGCCTCTGCTGCATAACCGGCCGCCACTTGATTGTCGTAGTTGGATGCATCGGAGGCTGCTAGTGCGGCGTTCAGACGATCGCTCGCGCCTGCATGGACTACGGAAGAGTCAGCGCCGCTTGACAAACAAGACACCGGGAGGCATACTTGCTATCACCGCCCAATACCGCTCGTCGACAATCGCTTTCTCGAGGTCGGACTCGCCGTTGGGAAAGTCACTCGATGGAACGGTGTACCAGTCTATCTGGGACTTCATACCCGTGTTATTCAGGTATGCTTGTGTTATTGTTGCACCAATAATGCCCCCATCAAAGTCCTGGTAGTTTGGAGCATGAGTCCGGAAGTGGAGAAGGAAAGACGAAGATGCGGCGCGCACCACAATGGCACCGTTCATTTTGTGGATTCCAGTCTCCAATCTAAGCGAGATCAGTGAGATTCCCTTTGGTCACGATTCGGACAAGAACGCACTTCCAGTTGGCACCCCAGTATATTCCAAGTATGCCCCATATCGTGAGGGTAATGAGGAGCGTGACTAGCGTGAGGATCTTTCCATAGATGGTAATCGCCTTTCGGGACTGCGGGTCTTTGTCCAGGATCCTGTGTGAGAACGGGAACTCTTTGACGTCATCCATGTCGTTTGCGTCGGGAAACGTCGACTTTCGGTGGAAGAGAGGGAACGGGGGAGTACTAGTGAATGCTGTCCGTCACAGCTAGAGGACGCCGCATATAAATCCGCGGCTGACAGGTGGGTCAAAGTGGAGCGCGCGGCTCACGGGCGGGCGGCGGTGTGTTTGTAATCGGCCGACCCGTTCTTCCAGGGATGCCCGTAGGCAGAGTCGTTGAAAGCGCAAGGACGGGTCTAAAATATCATCGTTATGTGCGAGGGCGATACCAGAAGCAGCCGAGGGGGACGGACGGCGTGAGGCGCTGCGGTCAGAGTGGACTGCCGTAAGCCTGCCGGACGCGTAAGCCGCGTCTATGTTTGGATTAACCTGCAAGGGGGACCTGGGATACCGTTTGTGATAATTTGTCTTGAAAGACGGAAAGCTGGAACGGAGAGCATCGACAGGTTCAATAATACGCAGCTCGAGGTGGTCGTGGTCAGAGATGAAGGGCCTGGAGACGTCTCCGACAGGTGTTCGTGATGCGCCTGATGGCACCGGAGCTTATGCAATGGCAAGCGCCGTCACTTGATGCGCCCACGTTCCGCCAACTTCCGGGCCTACGCTTCCTCCACCTTGATCATCGAGGTAGAGAAAACGTAGGCCCGGCAGCCATATGCCTCTTCCCAATGGGGCCGAAGGTCACTCGTGTGTCAGCCAAAGAAAAGGATTCGCTGAGTATTCCGGAACAGTACTTAAACTGACATGCGCATAGTGAATATGACCAAATCCTGCGTCATCGTGGACCTGTGGCTCCCGTTCAACATAGACAAGTAGCCTCGGCGATGCTTAGGCCCATCCTAGAGTCGAAAGTAAGGCCATACAGCTGATTGACATAGATCAACGGACTTACCGTCAAGATAGTTCAATTCTGTATCAAGCGTGGCACCGACATGCCTATCTCCTCGAAACGTCTCCGCATCCACCTCCTGACCGTTGGAGTCGCCCAGTACATATCAATGAGCTCCTCCCAGTACCTGGCATCCTCAAACGTACGCACGCGCGCGTCCGCGAAGTCTATGGCAACGGCTCGAGTAGGTCGGTGAGCAGGTGTGAACAGGAAGTTTCCGGGATTGACATCGGTGAGGAGGACCTCATTTCGATTGACATTGTCCACAGCGTCGATCATAGATTGCATAGCTGGCGGTGTAAGAAGGTGTGCGTCGATATCGCGAAGGGTGACCGCATTGGAAATGTACTCGATGAGAATGACTGGAGGGTTGTAGGCACGCGGCGGAGTGGTCTTCGAGAGATCGAGGACACCGTCGCCGTAGAAGATGGGGACTGCGGTGCCTTGTAGAGTGGATAGCCGCAAATACACTGAACGCTCCGCTAGAAAAGCGGCATCCATGACCGCGCAGTAGTACCGCTCCCACACGTAGTCTGGTTCGTCGGGAATTCCTTCGTCCTCGTCTCCGTGGTCAGGACGCTTCAGTTGTGGGTGGGCAGCAGTTGTAGGAGGATCTGCCATGGGATCACAGCGATACATCTCCCACCCTCTCTGCTCTGCGGCAAAGTTCCAAGGTATGTCGTCCCTCGCTGGCTCCCGATGATAGATAAATCGAGAGTCGAAAACCTTGACGACAAAGTGGAGGCCAATTGGGAGCGGACAGGAATCAGCGGCTTGTGTGAGATGGGCAAGGACAAGGTGTGACACTGTGCGTGGGCGCAATGGGTGAATGATAGTGGCGGATAGTGCTCCGTGGGTCGAGTGATGTATGGTAATTTGAGCCCCTTCGGATAGATAGTCGGGAAAGTCGTCAACCTCCGGTACGTAGTAGGCCATCGTGGCGTGAGTGAAAGCCGGTCGCCGCGGTCCTGGGAGTTCTATGCTGGGCTTAATAGGGCGCCGAGTGTCGTGGGCGCATAATGGTGGGTACCTGAGCGTGCTCGTAAAAACGACACGCGAACAGTCAACTGTCTAGATGTCTGGATGTATGAGCCTCAGTTAACTGCCGCCGTGAGACAGCGAGAAGATAGCCCCGGGGACGATGCCGTAAGCTCACACAGCGAGTGAGCCGTAGACCATGTCTATGATCAGTCTTCGACCGCAACCTGGACAGTTCACTCACGTAAATCTCAACAGGTAGGAGGATATGGAAATAACGGAGATGAAGGGTCCGTAAACCTGGTCCCGGGAACTCCCTCGTCAAAGCCCTTCAGCACAGCCCGTAGTAAGTTATCTCTATCGGGCTCCGTCGCGGTCCTTGACACGTTGTGTTGAGAACTGCAAAGACAAGAAGCCCAAAACGGCCCGAGAGCTATGCAATCTCCGCTTCAATCTCCGAAGGGACTTTTGATGTCGGGGTTTGTCGCCGGGACCCGCGCCACGCCAGGCTAAATCCGAGCGGTGTTCTCCATTCGCGCCCATGCCGAAAACGCGTTGTAAAGGTGAGTGCTGGCCTCGTTCTCAGAGGATAACAGATATCATTTTAACCAATTCAAGTTTAATATAAGGGCCATTCGGCCCCTTGCAGAGTTTGCGTTTGTCTCTGGGCGCATCACGATGGATGGTCGCAACTTACGCTTTCTCACCGCGCTGGGAAGCTTTAGCCCCTTCCGCAGCGCGACGCCCAGCTTGTATGCTAAGACATGCATGCGGCGATGTCGGAGCATGACAGGCTGGGAAACGTAGCAGCCATATCCCAGTGATAGAGCTCTCGCCTAACCACATCCAGGTGGAAACCGCGTTTAATCACTCACACCAGAATAGCGCTGTTTCTTCAAATCTCAAGGCACAAATCGACTGCCTGTCAGCGCGGTCTCAACGCGCGTAAGGTTTATCTCGACCTCATTTACGCTACCCTTGCACTTGCCTTCCCACGCATCTTCACCCTCTCATTCACTACAGCCCTTAAGACCGGGTCTGCATGGTTAAACAGGTAGCTGCAGAACCAAATTCGATGTCTAACATGGAGAAGCTCCATATTGCGGTGGCGCTACTCGCTGTGTTTGTCGCCTCTCGAGTGATCATCTACTTCCGAGCTGCCAAGGTATTTTGCTCCATGTACGCATCTTCCTACCTGCTGATACCTTTATGCCCTGCAGCGAACAAGCTATCTTCCGGGCTTGCGTTCCCTCGTAACTCCAATCTCTGTCTTTGGCGCTGCCATTCCGACATGTCGCCTAAACCCTGGGTTAAATTGGCAGTGGGAATGGCGAAAGAGAGGTGAGTCTACGACTACCCTCAACATTTCGCATTGTTAAGGACTTCTTCTCCTTTGACAGTGTACTCTTGTGCTGGCACAGACACCATCTCTGTACTACCGTGGCTCTCCGGCACTCCAGCAATTTACACGCGATCGTTCGACGTGGCGCGGCAGATATTGTCTACCAAAGGCCAGTTCTTCAAAGCAACCCCTACTGTCGCAATTACCTTGTACGCGCTGTCTTTTCCTGCTACCCTAGTGTTCACGCTGATTGTGGCGCAGAATTTGGGGGCCGAATATCTTCGCTGCCAATGGCGAAGACTGGAAGAGGCACCGCCGTATCATCAGTCCAGCCTTTTGCAATGCAACGTGAGTATCGCGGCTTTGACTGTATATTTGTTTCTCATGTATGTCAAGGTATACGTCGGTCTGGAAAGAGACGGCCCGGGTAGTCGATGAGATGGTCGCCGACGAAGGGTGGACTAACAAAAGTTCCGTTGAGATTCCCTCGATCCACGACTTAACGTACAAGGTAACCCGTCCCTTCCATTACTTCGTTTGTTTGCTTATCGTTCGACAGTATGCCATGATTCTCATCGCGACCTGTGGGTTCGGTCATCGCTTGAGCTGGAAACTTGACAAGTCATCTTCCGATGAGATGTCCTTCGGCGAGGCAATGGAGATCATTGTGGACAGCCATATCCTTCTCCTGGTGCTTCCGAAGTGGGCTTACTCCCTCCCCGTGAAAAGGCGTGTTTATACGGCATCAATATCTCATTCGCGCTTACGTTTTTACAGGTTCAGAGACGCGGCTAGGGCGTACAAAACCCTGTTATCGTTCATGCAAAACCTCATCGACACGTCTCGGAGTGGCCTATCTTCGGGCGTGCCGATTCAAAATGACATTCTCAGCCTCATGATCGAATCCAACGAAAACGAAAACAAACTGACGACGGATGATTCCGAGATCGTTCGTCGTACCTTTTCCATGTCACCGTTCTCTTACTAAGTGACGCGTAGATTGGAAATACATTCCTCCTCCTTTTCGCCGGACACGGTGAGTGGTTCGTCCTCCGCCGAGTAACGATTCTCATCACTCGTACAAGATACTACTGCTCGAACTCTCGATGCATCGTTCGCGTTTCTCGCGCTGGACGAGTCTTTCCAAGAGGAGTGTTACCAGGAAATAATGGAGGTCATGCCGACTGAAACTGACTTCGTACGTTCCTCTAAATTAGATCAAGTCGTGTCTACTAATACCGTCATAGACATTTGAGAATTCCTCCCGACTCGTCAAGGTGCAAGCGTGCTTCCTAGAAGCTGCGCGTATGCTGTTCGAACTGTACAAAAACACATACCGCGCGTTTATCACCATACCGTCACATTTTGTGGGCGCCTTTGGGGTCGAGTGTGACTCTGGAAGGCCCGAAGTAACAGGTGTGACACCCGACGTCCCGCCCATAGCAAACGAAGTCGGGAGGCGGGATCTGTTTATATGTATTTGGTTCTGGCGCGTCTTTAATGATGGGAAGTCTTCGAGACGTTGCACTCAGTCTGGGGCGTAGATACTGGGTATTTTACGCAAGATACACAACAGAAGCAATTGATTCACGATCTATGAGTAGTCACGAAGTCACAAGAGTGAGAAGTGGTCTAGTGCGGCAGACTCAGTCGTTGATGAAGGCAGAGCGCCCGTCTGTAAATGCTCTGTGACCCTGAGTCACAGCGTCGTCACGCGTAGAAGGGCGCTCACCGAAAGTGGCGGTATGGCGCATAATTTGGCGGTATGAGGTTTTTGTACAGTTCGAACAGCATATGCGCGAATGTTTCGTGCGTTGATTTGTACTGCAGAGAAAGCCCGCAATTTAACTTGGGTACTATGCTGTTCGAACTGTACAAAAACCTCATACCGCCAAATTATGTGCCATACCGCCACTTTTGGTGAGCGCCCTTCTGTGCGTGACGACGCTGTGACTCGAGGTCACAGAGCGTTTACAGACGGGCGCTCTGCTTTCATCAACTGAGTCTTCCGCACTAGACCACCTCTCACTCGTTTACCTTCGAGGCTACTCCTTATTCATGAATTTTATTGCTTCTGTGGTATATCTTGTGGGAAATACTGAGTATCTACGCCCCAGACTGTGCGCAATGTCTCAAAGGTTACCCATCACCGAAGAAGCGCCAAGGCCAAATACACACAAATAGACTCCGCTCGCCCCGACTTCGTTTATGTTGAGCAGGACGTCGGGTGTCACCCCTGTTACTTCGGGCCTTCCAGAGTCACACCCGACCCCAAGGGCGCCCACGAAATGTGACGGTATGATGATAAACGCGCGGTATGTGTTTTTGTACAGTTCGAACAGCATAGGGTACTTCTAGCACCTGGCTTCATGCTGATCCGCGACACCGCTGAGGACGTGGTTTTACGGAATGTCGGTCCCGAAGGGGATAAAACGATCATGGTGCCACGTAACACTAGATGCGTCGTCGATGTCATCGGACTACGTGAGTAATTCTCCTTCGTGACCCTTCTGATTCTCACCTCGATTGCAGACCACAATGAGAAACAATTCGAAGACCCAGATGCTTTCAAGCCAAGCCGATGGTACGACGCACACGAGAATGACCTTACAATGTTTTCTCTCGGTCCCCGTGCGTGTAAGTATCTGCTCACCAAATTCCCTATCCAGTTGTGCTGACAATACTCCTTTAGGTATCGGTCGTCGATTCGCTCTAACGGAAGGCATCTGCTACCTAGCGAGGATCCTGCGAGACTGGAAGGTCGTGATTCTGCCTGAGGGGGAGGAGACCAGAGAGCAATGGAATGATCGTGTCCTTCGAGGATACACTGTCATGAATTTCGGCATTGGCAAGGTACCCATTCGTCTTGTCCGTCGCCACCGATGAGGAAACCCGCCGGCTTCGGCACGTCGCCGATTGCCTGCGAGAGTATTACGGCTTGTGCGTTCCCAAAAATACTCTGTTTCATTACAGCTTCGTGAAATTGATCCAAATTCCATTGAAACTCTGACGTGTATTTGCACTCGTGGGTTAATTTTCCAAGCGATATCGGTGGCGTCATTGGTACTGTTCTGGTGGCGGTACTCCTACGATGGACCATAAAGAGTCTTGATCTGAACGTCTTTGAGACACGGCTCATCTTGTATACCGGTATGCTTGTCAAAAACGAGACGGTAAGAAACAAAATCCCAAGATAAAATATGAGACAAGATAAAACGAGTCCTCTACAATGCTACAGCAGAAGCCTTGGAATGTACTCTCTCCCTCGAAATGAGAAGCGAAGACAACGAGCACATTGCGGCCCCAACGACGATGACAAGAAATACAGACTTGACGGCATCAACGTATGCGTTCACCACAGAGCTTCGAATATCGTCCGGTAAAGTAAACACGATCGAAACACTTTCGCGGACCGTGTCCTTGACTTGGGCGGAGAGCGGCGGAACAATAGCGTCGAGGTTCTTGGTCAGCTCGCTGGAGAGAACAGCGCTCGAGATGCTACGGACGCTCAGACGAGACGAAACCATGTGGATAGGGATGAAATGCTTACGCGAGGCCAATCGAGCTACCCAACAATTGTGCGAACGTCACCAGCGAGGTTGCCTGCGAAACAAGTTCAGGCTCTTTCGCATATTGCGCTTGCGCAACGACAATCTGTTGACATTTGAAGTTAGACGAGACGCGTTACATGGTCGAAAATGCGTACCGGGTTCTGGGTTGCGGATCCGAGACCTGCGCCGAGAAGGATCTGGTAGCCTATCAATCTCGCAGTGCTAGTGTCAGCACCGATGGAAAACAGCAACCCGCCGGCGACTGAGGCAAGGAGTGGTGGACCGAATAAGAACGGCCACACCCAACCGAGCTCCTACTCCGTGTTAATTTATCTTCTAGCAAGCACAGTGTAGAGTGACCCACCGAAACAATTCCACCGGAGAAGAAAGACACTGGGTCTAGTCAGTAGGGACTATTTCGAGTCTTCAAACTTGGCGTACTTAGCACTCCAGATCTAGAAGAACAATGAGCTTAGACGAAGTTTTACAGTGCGGAACGTACATCATGAATGGCAGAATGTCGATACCAGAGTGCGTCGCCGAATGCCCTCTTACTTGATAGTAAAGCGGCTGTTTAGGATTTTAGCCAAGCTCTATACGCCACGCTCAGGACTTACGAGATAATACTAACAAAATGCGTCAATAACTGCGGAGCGAGATACAAGCGAGTAGACGCACCGTGGTTACTGTAAAACACATAATTACGAAGAACTAGAGGGGATCAAGGTGAATGGGGGTGCTGGACGAAGAAGCAAACTCGATAGACCCACCGCCTCTAGTACGGCTCCCGGCATGCTACCCGATAGCGCCATCTTCAGAGGAAGGATTGCATTGGTACCTTGACGATATTCGCAGACTATAAAAATCGCAATAAGGACGACAGACTGATATGCCAATCAGTAACCCGAATATTCCAGCGCGAAGCAGCGTGAGATACTGACGACGACTAGTAGAGCAATGACGGTAGGGTCGCTCCATGGTCTTGTATTCCCACCCCATTGCAGTGGGATGAGTAAAGTGGTGACGAATGCAACGCTCAGAAACGCCCCGAAGTAGTCCAGGCCAAGCCATTTGGAGCGAGTGGAGGCGGACGACGTATCCTTGGGTGGAATGTTTGGTAGAAACACGAGAACTAAAATGATCGCGAGTCCTCCGCACTGGGGGAGAATCAACACGATTTTGGGATGTACAAGAATAGAATTACGCACGGGAAGGTTGAGCCCTGGGTCAAGATATGAATTTTTCAGCACGCGCTTGGCACTGGGCGCCAGAAATCACTTACAGAAGCACCATCTACGACGACGCCACAATGAGAATAACAGAATATTGTATGGATTTGACCAGACGTACCTCCAAGTAACATTTTCTTGATGTAAATCAGAAAAGTAACTGACATCTCGTAGCAGAAGACATACCCGCAAGTGCGCCCCCTACTACAGGACCTGCCACAGAACAAACGGCAAATATCGCTCCCATAGCGCCAAGGAGGAGAGGGCGTTGCCTCATTGTGGATACCTGTGCTCTACTTGAGCCGCGTTCCCAAACAGAAATCTGTGAATACCCTTACGTTTGCAAAGATGGACATGACGGAGACCCAGAGGCCTGCAGCGCCAACTCCAGCGAACGCCCTTCCAAAGATCAAAACATTTGCAGACGGCGAAACGGCACAAATCAAGCTTCCGAGCTCGAATGTGACGATACATACGAGATAAATTACCTTCGGCCAGAAAATGGCCAGCATTCTCCCGAAGAGTAGCATGAGACCCGCCTGAGCAGGTGAGTAGACGAAGGTCGCTTGGAAATGAACCGCGTACCTGAGGAAGAAAATACGCACTTGCTATCCATGTGAGGTCTGACACAGCAGAAAAGTCGGACGCGATGGTGACGAGCGCGGTAGAGAGAATAGTCTGGTCAAGAGCTATCAATGCGAAAGATACAGAGAATGCACTGAAACACAAGAAATTCAGAAACAATATGTAACAGAGGAGATAGAATCGTACATGAATACAGAGATAAATCGTGGCATTGACAGTCCGCGTTCGCTCTCTTCGCCGTCATCGGTTCCTGCCGTGTCCAGAATTTGCGTTGCAGAGTTTTCTTCATTCTTGGACAAGTCTGGGGTCACTTGAAGTTCGATATAGTCGGTCCTGCTTTCGTGTTCCATGTTGCTGACGACGAGGGAGAGAGCATACGAGTACCGGGTCCGTTACTATGTGGAATATGGACGCCGTTACCCCCTATCCCTAAACTGTTCCAGGCCCCCGTCTAGAAGGGAGGGGAAACTGCCACAAGGCATCTGTCACAGGTTCTGTTGGTGTATGGAGAAGGCGGCTACCGTCGGCGGTGCATCTGAAGAGGAAGTCATAGAAGCTTTCTTGAGTTCGCCGCCCATGAAACTTAAACTTGACCGCCTGAAGTGTGAGAAGTACGCCAACCCGGTTGGGTATAGGCATAGCGTCCTACAAAATCCGTGTCCAGATTTCAGTCATCGGCGTCGCTTGCTACTTGTTCGCTGAAGTCGCTTGAAGACGCCGGCGGGCTGAAGAGGTTACATAATCACAGCGCTTACGATACTTACGCTGCGGCGTTTTCCGAGCTCACTGGGCTGTTTACGCCCGGTCGCCGGACAAACCATGAACGATGAACTCCCATCACACCCCTCGCTCAACTAGTTACGAAACCCCGTCTCTGAGAACACTTCTGGCAGTGCCGCCACCGTCAATACTTGGATAGCATCTATGAACGGATCGGACCCGGAGCGATGAAAGGCGACACGAACAACAAGGCTGACCGGGAAGCTGATTAACTTGAGCACGACTGCTTCTGCGTCGCACTTATCCATGCAGTACACGGCATGCACGCGGCTTAACAAAGTTGGTAAGTGCAGTGCATCTCCGATGTCCGCTACGCTTTGATACTCTTTGGACATGAGACGCCCCAGAAACTCTATTACACGCCGATACAGCCACACCACAACGGACCATGCATTTGTAAAAACTCAGTCTAACGAATAGCTGAATTATACTGCGTTATCCTTGCGCCACAAGGTGAGAGCGCTGGGTTAGAGTCAATATCATATTTTTGTAAGGCTGAATGCACGTCGCCGCAGGCGCATCATGTCCAAGGTTCGGAGGTATTGTCCTCAGGGCGCTAGCCAGCCTATCGTGAAAGCGACAGTCTTCCTGCTATGAAACGTGTTACCCACGCACGCGCTGGCAACGGTGCCTTGCTGGACTTGCTCCCGACTGGCCCCTTGCCGACCTCCAACGTGATTCCGCATCGGACATAATTAAAGGAGCCCTTGAACGATACCCCGCTGTTTCTATCTCATATCCCCACACAACCATGGACCACATTTTCCTATTATTTCTCCTCGGGATCATAGGGGCTGGCATCATCTTTGGCCTGTCTTCCAGGCGATCCTCACACGAAGGCATTACGCTTGCCCCATCAGTGAGAGCTCTTATTCCCTGGGTTGGCGTGGGGCTGGAATTTGGTTGGGATGCACCTCGATTCTTCCGCAAATCCTGGTAAGTGATATACTCTGCATCATCTTGCGGCACTCATCTTCCGCGCAGGAACGCATACGGCCCAAACTTTCAGGCCACTGCTGGTGGGACGCGGTACATCTTCCTATCGTCGCTCGCCGCCCTCGACGTATTCTACAGAAATCGTACGCGCGCACTCGAGGCATTTCGCATTGGCAGCCGACTTTTAGGCGGCACCGAGTCGCAAAGTACGGCGCGCATCTTGCGTGAAATTCTCATTCCCATCGTCGCCAAAGGAAACCTTCAGGCATCCCTATCCGACATGATGCCGGAGTTTAATCGCAGGATGCTCTCTTACCTTGGCGAGGTCCATAGCTCAACAGCCCACGGCTTGGAAGCCACATCCCTGAGGGACCTGACCTCGTTTGGGTTGTTCGCCCCCGTGACGGTCGCTATCTTCGGCGACAACTTTCCAATCCACATATTCGACCATTTCCGCGCCATAGACGATAACTCCTATCTCCTCTTCTGCAACTACTACATCCTGCGCTGGCAAATGCGCGCCACGCAGAACCAGATGCGCAGGGCGCTCATCGACTTCATGAAGCCTTGGAAGGACACGAACGGGGACCACGACATTAAAGGTGTTTCCGCCCACGGGAACGAGATCATTCGTGCCCTGATCAAGCATGAGGAGACGGATTCTGCGAGGGGCAGCCTCCTCATCTCGTACCTCTGGGGCGTCTTCACCAACACCACTAGAATCCTGTTCTGGCTTTTCACCCATATGTTGCACGACAAAGCCGCCTACGCCCGCCTGCGAGAAGAGATTGATCGGGGAGTCGAGGCGGAGTTTCCAGACCTTCCTTCGCTTCTCGCAGCCCACCCCAATGCCGTCAACGGTCTCCGCTTCCAGCTTCTAGACTCCGCGCTACGGGAAGCCTTCCGCATTCACAACCTTCCCACGTCGTATCGTACCGTCTCCGCGGACGTCGAATTCCCTTCCGGCAATGGCGGAGTCTTCTTTGCCAGGCCGGGAGACATTGTCGTAGCCAACACCTCGGGCGTCCACTGGGACGAAGACATATTCCCGGAGCCAGACAAGTTCCGCGTTGACCGCTTCCTCGACGGCGAGCGTATGCAGATGCTCTTCATGTTCGGAAAAGGAGCGCACACGGTGAGCATCGGCTTTGCAGCCACCTCTTCCGTAGGCTGACCAACGCGCTCAGTGCACCGGGCGTGAGATGGCAAAATATATGATGAAGATGTTTGCCATTATCCTCGTCCATGACTTCGATTTGCGGGCCCAAGACGAAGGAGACTTCGAGCTTCCCTCGGCGAACCCTCGCTCGGTAGGCGTCATGCTTCCAAACCGCCAAGTGCTTGTCCATCTGCAGCGGCGCCGGTCTTGGGACGAGACTTGATTTGCCAGGACGTGTAGGCTCTCATACCTGACAATTCCGTACCCCGATATCCCAATTATATACCCTATTTTTAGCCCCAGAATGCTGCTGAGGGCTTAACATCGCCACTCCGCTATACACATTCCCCTTGAGGAGAACGCCCATAGGATGGAACAAGTTGAATAACGGTAACTCAACAGCTATTCCTTTGCGCTATTAGGTTTTAGCTGCCGGACTGCCGGTCATATCGCATTGGCAGTGCTGGAAGCTGAGCATCCCGGCGCTTAACCGGTGGCCTCATGCTTCTGAGTTCAGCATCTGACCAGGCTACCGCCTCGCTGGAGGAATCTTTCTGGGAGCTTAATTCTAATGCAGCGCTCCGAAGATGCGCGAGCCTCTCGTCGGAAGAGAGTATGATGGTTCTTCGGTATAAGTAAGCCTTGTACTTTCGAGCAAGGAAACCGCCATCTCGTCCAAGCATCATGTCCTCGGGTAACGCTGGTTTGGAAGAACTCTGGTCGGCCTTTCGGGCAACGCGCATTACCACTTACTCAAAATGTGCGCAACCCTTTCTCCTTTGTTCACCGTCGAACTCACGTCTTGTCTCAGCAACTGCTCTTGCTGCCCTGATATACGACATCATACTTAATTTTGGGGACGAGGTAAGCGTTTCAGTTGGTCGTAGGACGCCGCTCAACCGTTGCCATAGGTCCGGTTCATCTGGAGGTACGACGTATAACGCCGCAGAACCGGCTGCTGCTCACCTAGCTCTTCGCTCCAGAAGCCCATGGTCTTGGCCGAAGGTCCTATATTTTATATCAAGATATTATGCGCCAATATACCTCGGGTGAGCGGCTCTCCGCCATATTCTGATTTCTTGTACTGACCCCGAGGATCGAAGTGCTACGCTTGCTTGTACGTTCGTTCTATTCAATATGCTCGCACTCCCACCTAATCCTCCCACCATTTTAGTTGAGATTTCAGAAGGATTGTCCGAATTTGTACGTTCCTCAAATAGTATTCTTTCTGCTCGACTCATCGTTCCACATCACAGTCGTACGAATCTTCGCCCTGAGCTCTCAACACTAGCTAAATCTCTCGTCGTACATGCGTTCAGATGTCAAGCATGGTTGTGGATCTACTCCGTGTACGTGTGCACGGCGCGATTATCTTGATCTATATTGACTTGTGCCCGATAAAGCGGTGGCTTTTTAGTCGTAGTTCCCGTGACGAACATCATCCTCGTCCTAAGAATCCACGCGATTTATGGGAGAAATATCAAGGGTACGAAACGGCCGATCCTAGTGATGGGACCAGTCTCACGATGATAACAGTGCTCATGTTCTTGGTGATACCGACGATTTGTACGTCCCACTCAAGGACCTGACCTCTATTTCGCTGACGTGAATTGATCTGATCTAGTGCAGTGTCTGGTGCGTCTCGAATGCTGCTCTCGTCAGGATATTTGTTGATGGCCCCAGCTTGCTATCGTTACATCGATATGGACGGCTGCCAAATCCGTGAATACGCCCCCTCCACTACCACAGTGGCTTGGATGCGTAGTAATTCCGACCAACACGTACATTACGCTACTTGACTGGTAAGCAGAATCCTTCCCGGATTACGCCCTTGTGACTCAAAGAGAACGCAGGATACCGAGCATATTCAGCAACAGTGAGTTGCTTACGTCTGCGCTGGTACTCACATCCTCACTCGTGACAGCTGTCTATTTGTGCATGATGATCCACAGATTCTGTTTCAACCGCCAAGCCAACGCCCGAGACCAAATAAAATTTGGAACCGTCTCTCCTCTACTTCAGACGTTCATCAAGGACGGAACATTGTATTTTCTCTAGTACGTCTCCCCTTCCTTCAATAAATCATCGTAGTTTGATTCTGTCATCGCCCAGCATATGCGGTTTGTCCTTTCCACAGCCTCTGCACTCTCAAACTCATTAATTGCACCTCGTAGCCTTTGAAATCGCGACCGCAATTCTCGTCGTGCAAAATCGGCAGCCATACCCACTTCCGTAAGTCGCTCATAGTCCTCCAGGTAGCACAACTCATAGGATAGCAGCTGGCTCATTGCCGTCTACTCGCTCGCGGTACGCTATCAGCCACTATTCTTGTTCATTCCGGACTCATACTTGAGGTAATATCAGGGCACAAAAATGGTGCTGAACCTGCGAATTGTAGGGGACTCGTTGGTATCTCGGTCAACCTCCACTCAACGAGGTGGCGCCGGATACGCATCGCGTCCGCCGCCGCCATATTTTATTACACCACCCCCTCCTGCAGACGATAGCTTCGAGATGATGATACTGAGCCCGCATACGAGCCAACACGAGTAGCTTTCACAAGTGTATTACGCTTTATGACCCGAGATGACCTCATATGTATATTAGACATGACGTGCACGATATTTATGGCTAGATTTCGCGTCAACTTTCAACGTCCAGCAGCTTGTTCGCCAACGTGCGGCGAATCCTTGCCGTACAGACATTGCCAAGTAGTGTTTACGGATTGAAGGTACAGTTAATATCAGGTCTACTGAATACAGTCACTGGAAGGCGTACAATACATGCGCGGAAATTACATGTATGAAGGTGAGACCCGTATTTAGTGTTATGCAGACACCGGAAGACGCATCTCGACAATCTGAGCATGACCCCTACACTCCCAGATACGCACGAGCTCCAAGCCTGCCCGAGAGGCCAAGTCTCGGAACTGCGCGGGGGTGCGTTCGATTCCGTTGATGAGGGCCATCATGTCGAGGTCGAGCATGTGTCCGAAACGACTCCAGCTGCCATAGTCAGCGGGTAGTGGCTCCGGCGCCGATGCGAGCTCCGGATGTCCGAGCGTGGTGTTGATGACATGGTCGGCGATGAGGAGACGCGAGTTCGAAGACATGCTCTTCCGGATGGAGGTTAGGATATCGAGGGAACGGGCGTCGTCCCAGTCGTGACTAGATGTGTTGCCAAGTCAGATCAAGGCCGGAGAAAAAACAAACAACGACGTACATGATATATCGCAAAACGTATACGTCAGCGCTCTTGACCGGGTTCTCTGTGAAGAAATCGTGCGCCATGAACTTGACACGATCGAGCGCGTCAGGAGCCTCCTTTTTCCAGAAGTCGTCGGCATGCGCCACAACTGGAGCACGGTCTTGTACGACAAACTTGAGACTCGGGTAGAGTTTCGACAGATCCAGGCACAACCCGCCTGGGGAAAGACCCTCAGCGACGAAAGATCAAGAGTGGGCCATGCTGTGTGTGCTTACCTTCGCCTCCTCCAACGTCGACAATAGTGGCGTCACCAAGTTCAGCCCAAGGATACTCTGAACAGAGGTTCAGACTGGCAGGGCACAGGCGTTGAATGCTTAGACGTACCTTTATAAAGAGGTCCAGCCGTGGTTCTTCCCCAGCCGACCATGCCACTAGTGAACTGCTCAAGGCTAGGATTTGGCTTGGTAGATCCATCGGGCTGAGTAACCGGCTCCTCGAGCCATTCCCAAAACGCTGTTGGGCGACCGAGATATTCCGGGAATGCTGCTTGAGTGACAGACGTAGATGCGCTCTTCTCAGGGTCTGCTAAGACATCAGGAAGCTTCTCTGCGGCGAGATATACCTCCGTCTCGCTACAAATGACGTCAGACACGAACGAGGATACAGAACCATAAGCTTACAAATGCCCGATGAGTGAACAGAGCCCTTTGTTCCCCACGAGTTCTGAGGTGATCGCGTTGTTGGCGTAACGATGCTCGTGGACCTCGTCGAACACGTGGATCGAGCACAGGGTTCGCATGATTCGTTCTACGAGATCGTTTAGCAACGGTCGTCTTATAGAATCGACATAGGACCTACCGAGCTTCGCGGCAGAGATTCCCGTCCTTGCACCGATATCTTGTATGTGCATCCCCTTCCCAGAAGATGCTAAGATCTCGGGGATATTATGTCTGACGACGACATGGAGCGCACGGGATTCCAGGAATTCTCCACAGATCGTGAGGAGGTAGAGGTCCGGGCGTTGGGCGAGGGCGGAAAGCGCGCCGCACGCCCCGACGATGGTGCGCTCAGCATCGTACGCCTTTCGCGACGGAAGCGCGCCGGCAGGCCGAGGCGACGCTTCTTCCTTCTCCCATTCTTCGAGGATGACCTTTGACGTAGTGTTCAAAACATTGAGTAGAGCGCGGAGCCGTTCGGAGCGAGTGCTTGCGGGGGCTGCCATAGCTGTGAGAGGGTGTACGAGGAGCCGTATGCATCGACCAACCTCGTTATTATACCTGCAGCAGCGCCAGCACTGCGTGAGGGTGCCCAGACAAACCCCGGCAAACGCAAGCTTTGTGTCAGAAGACGGCCTACGGGCTGCGTGTGGGTCTCTGCAAGCAGTCTTTTGTCAATGATGCGCGTGTTGCGACAACCGAGTCCGGGCAAATTATCGGTGCACGACGAGTTGGCCGACCGTGCCTAGATCTATAGACCCCGATCAGCGATACCATCCCGAACCGGGCCAGGGATATGTCCGGGCGGTCTCGATTAGCAGATCAGTGCCAGGCCCTGGTCCTCGGGCTTTGATTACATGGTCTACGCAGGCCGAGCAGATCGCGTCGTCATTCACGGCTTGCCAATGCCGACCTCGTGGTTGAAGCACACTACGAATATTAGGCTCAGCAGATACAATTCTGTTCAGATGACACTGGTACTCATCAGGCACTGCTTGTTGAAACGATGGGACAAGAGTATTACGAGATGCTACGGCGACAACGCGTCACGTCCAGCTCTAATTTCGGTGAGCCTGAGAAGTCGACTCATTGGGTGCATGTCATCAACTCACCTCGATTATCGAGCGAATTTACGCCTTCCTACGCTGGACCAAACCAGGGGTCGGCAAGCCGTTCTTCTCGAATCGTCGCCGCATCCAAAGCTTGACCCCAGAGTGTGCCGACTCGAGGGACAGAAACTCTGCCCACGACTCGTCGGATTCGTCCGGACTGCGCAGTCGCGCGTCCGCGAAATCGACAACGATGACGCGAGTAGGCCTATCGGCAGGCGCGAACATAAAATTTCCCGGATTGACATCGGTGAGGAGCACATCCAGGCCATTGACACGGTCCACGATGTCGAGCATCGCTCGCATTAGGGGCTCAGTGAGAAGACGCGGATCCACATCTCGAAGAGTCACTGCGTTGGGGATGTACTCGAGGAGAATGACTGGCGGGTTCCGTGCGCGAGGGGGAGTGGTTTCCGAGAGATCTATGACCCCATCGCCGTAGAACACCGGGATTCCAGTGCCCTGGAGAGATGAAAGCTGGGCATATGAAGCACGTTCCGCCAAGAAAGCGGTGTCCATGGCGCTGAAGTAATAACATTCCCAGACCTCGTCGGGGTCTGCGGGAATGCCTTCGTCTTCGTCTCCATGACTTGGTCGCTCCCAGTCTGGGTCTAGGGTTGTTGTAGGTGTCCTTCTCATAGGATTGCACTGATATTGTGCCCACCCTTTATGTTCCGACGCGGAACTCCAGAGGATGTCGTCCTCTCGGGGGCTGCGGCGCGCGGTGAACCTGGTATCATAGAGCTTCAAGACAAACAGGAGGCCGGCGGGAAGGGGGCATGGCTTGACGGTTCGGGTGAGACGGGCGAGGACGAGTAGTAGGGATGTACGGGGCAAAAATGGGCGGACGACCGTAGCGTGTATGATACCATGAGTCGAGTGATGAATAGTGATGTCGGCCCCCTCAGAGAGGTAGGACGGAACGCCGTCGCCTTCATTCGAGGACATGGTGAACGCCATCGATGTTCGAAAATATGCGATGGCTTCAAGCTCGAAACGCCACGGCTGCAGACCACGTGGTGGCCGGGCGTCAGAGAACAAAAACGGGCTTATTTGCAACATGATTTCGGAGGATAACACGAGCACCGATAGCTATTGGAAGGTCAGGTCAATTTGTTGAGATTTAACTATATTCCTCGAGAAAACAAACTCGTGACTCTATTAGCCTCAGGATATAGATGGTAGAATATAGCATTTGAGGAAGCCCTACATGTCTCACATATAACTACAAGCAACCCTCAAGTCAGTCCCAGACAGTGTATGATCGCAACAAAAACGCTGCCCGAAATGTGCCAAAATAAGCCAGAAGCATCGCCGTTTTTCAAAGGAGACTTACCATTGCACCGACAATGATCAATTGTTCTGCTTTTGAACGATTGGTGGAACGGGTAGGCCCATCTTTTCGAATCGCAATCGCATCCACAGCTTGACAGTCCGGCGTGCTCCTTCCATAAAGAGCGACTCGTTCCAGGACTGATCATCTTCGTTCGGATCGCGCAGAAGGGCATCTGCGAAGTCCAGGGCTATTGCTCGAGTAGGCCTATCCGCTGATGCGAACATGAAGTTGCCGGGATTAATGTCGGTGAGAAGTATCCCAGAATTGTTGATATGGTCCGCAATGTTGAGCATCGATTGCATCAGGGGTTCGGTGAGAAGACGCGGGTCGATGTCTCGAAGGGTCACTGCGTCTGGAATATACTCGAGGAGAATGACGGGTGGATTGAACGCCCGTGGGGGGGTCGTTCTGGAAAGGTCTATGACGCCGTCACCATAGCAGATGGGAAGTGCGGTGCCTTGGAGTGAGGATAAACGATGGTACACGGCGCGCTCTGACATGAAGGAGGTGGCCATCATCCTCAGATAGAAGCTCTCCCAAACATGACTTTCGTCGTCGTCATCGGGGCGCACCCACTTCGGGTCAGGAGCGGTGGTAGGAGTGGTTGTCAAAGGGTCGCGCTGATACATCTTCCACCCTCTGCGCTCTGACTCGGCACTCCAGGAAATATCATCCGCCTTCGGAGAGCGGTCTGGAATGAACCTAGAGTCGTGAATTTTGACAACGAAGAGGAGACCGACGGGGAGGGGACACAAAGGAGCAGCTCGTGTGAGGCGGGCGAGTACGAGTTGCATCGCTGTGCGCGGCCGGAAAGGGCGGACGACTGTGGCATATAATGTCCCGTGAGTGGCATGGTGAATGGTTATATTGGCACCTTCCAACAGGTAGTAGGGAAAGCCGTCGACTTGGGTTGGGGAAGACATGGTGGGCGAAGTGTGGGGATGCAGTTGTGGTGGGAGATTGGCGCGAACGCAACTCAGGATTTATAGGTGCCGGGTGGCCAAATGCAGCTGTCTGTCAAAAGTCGGTCTGAGCTTGTAGCTTCTCTGCGCGGGCGATGCACGTCGACCGCAAAACATATTGAGAGTTGGATGATGCAGACTTCGGGCGCTGATGGTCGCGAGAGGCTGTGCGCTACGCGAGCATCCATATATGGCAAGTACGTTGGATGCTCCTTCAAAATTGCGTGTTGTTTCAACATGGGGAAGCACGACCATGGATGTAAAGAGCAACACTTGCAGAATTTTAACGGATGAAATGCTGTGCATTGCGACTGATTTGGATTTGATTGACCTCAGAGACGCACCTTCGACCTAATCTTCCTGACTAGTGACGCCTTCGCTATAAAAGAAGGGAGAGTACCTCAGTGTGCTGGGCGAACAAGTGTGGCGGAAATGAACCCGTAGATTGACTTGTGATGGTAAGGCATTATCTGAGTACGCCTCAACGTCCAAAACAGCAAGATAGTTGTAAATATACTAGATAGCAAGCACGACGTACGATAAATTCCTCCGCTAGACCTTCCACTCACAGAAGAACTCCCAATCCCTCTGCGCAAACGACAGCATGTAGTCCACCGTCGTTCCACCTTCCTCATCGTCCTCTTCCTCCCCTTCCGCAGCATCGCCCTCCTCATCTTGGATTGTCTCATCCTGGTCTTGTTGATCCTGGTCCGCAGGAATTTGTTGGTTCGTTGCTTCAACCTCCACAGGAGACTCAGCGCCAGACGGAGCCTTCTCTCCGCCGCCTTCAGCTCCGAAGTCGGCTTCATCCGCACCGACAAGTGCGACTTCCTCCCGCGTCGCTACCTCCAATGCTCGCCTGTCCTCCGTATCCTCAAACTCCCCCAAGGCCCTCTCCAGTGCGCTGACGTTGAGTTGGTCACCGCCTCCGACAGCCGCTGCTACCCCAGTTCCGTCGTCGCCAAAGAGCGTCCGCCAATCAAACTCGCCCTTTTGTATGACGATGTCGTCCAAGGAGCGTTTCTGATTCGCTTTGCGCAGCAACGCTTCCTCGATCGTGTGCGTCGAAATGAAGCGGTAGATATGGACGTCTCGGATTTGGCCAATCCGGTGTGCACTACAGAGCCGATGAGCGAAGTCGGAGACGAGAAAAGTGATGGACATACCGATCCTCGCATTGACGATCCATCTGCGGGTTGAAGTCGCTATCGTAGAAAATAACGGTGTCTGCGCCAGTTAAACTAAGAAGAAGTTTAGCACGTTTCAACGGGATAGAGTGAAGAGACACCTACTTGATGCCTACACCTCCAGATCTCGACGACGAAATGAAACAGAATATCCTCGGGTCCGTATTGAACCTCTCGGTAATATACTGCCTGTCTTCGATTTTGGTCGCACCATCGAGCCGGAGGTATAGATAGCCATGCAAGTTCAAGAAGATCTCAAGGATGTCGAGGATACGTGTCATCTGCGTGAAGATGAGGATGCGATGTCCGCCAGCCTTGCGCTCGCGGAGTAGACGAGCGAGCTCTTGTAGCTTCCCACAATCGTACTGCAACAGAGAGGGGTCGGGAAAGGCGATCTGTAGTTTGACGCTACTCCGATGTAGAATAGCGTCGAACTCGGTCTCGAGCGCGAGTCTTGCGACGGAGTCCGTGAAGCCAGCAAGTGCTTGCACGGGAAGATCACGAGCGACTACGGCGGGGGTAGCGAAGGAAAAGCGATCTACGAAGCCTGCCATATCGTCGGTGCGTTCCTGGTAAGACTTGATAGCCAGATGAACCCTCGGAACCCTATCGAATACTCCAACTCGTTGGTCGACCGCAGAGAGGGGTAACAATGGGGGCCTGCAGAATTCGGCGACTTTACGAATGACCTCCGAGTCGATGACAGGGTACTTGTTACATCGAAGACGGTTGAGATATGCAATTTGGGCCCATCGGGCCGCCTCGGCCGCCCTTTCCATGTACGCTTTATGTGCGCGGAAGCCAGCGATCGTGCGAGTATCGGCGGGCGGCGGATCGTCTTCCAAAATGATGTGGGGTAGGCGGGAAGTGCCATCGAGGAAGTGTGTTTGGTGTGCTACGATGACGGAGCTGCCTTGCCGATCGATAAACCGGAGACCCAAGATGTCCAAGTTCAGCTTGTTGCCCTCGTCTTCTCGGAGTAACTCCCGCCGAACAAGTAGCTCTTTGATTTCGTAATCTGCAACAGCAGACTTGGGCATCGCAAATGACGTCCGTATGGGCCGCACTTCGAAGAGATCGGGGTGGTTGACGACCTTGCGGAGTTGCATTAGGATGTTGGCAATCTTCTGGTAGACGCCGGATTGGAGGTCGTGTCGAGTGTCCGCACGGGACATGAACTCGTCGTAAAGAAACCGCTGGCGTTTCGATAACGGACACATGACGAGATGCTCGAACTTGCTCGGGAGCTCCTTCTCGACGTCGCGCTTGAGGCGGCGCAGTAGATACGGTCGAAGAACGTTATGTAGCTTCGCCACGCGCTGCTGTGTCTGGTCGTCCAAGACAGTGCCCATTTCGATGGCCTTCTCGAGCGGATTGGCGAACCATTCCCCGAACTCCTTCAGATTAGCGAAGTCCGTGCCGGACATCAAGAACTGCAACAGGGCCCATAGTTCCGTCAGGTTGTTCTGCAACGGCGTTCCCGTGAGGAGGAGTCGACGAAACGAACGGAACATGAGAAGAAGGTTCCATCGCTGCGATTTGAAGTTCTTGATCATGTGCGCCTCATCGAGGATCATGTAGTACCACGGTTTCCGCTTGAAGACATGGGCATCGCGGCTGGCCAGGGTGTACGAAGTGACACAGACGTTGAAATGGTATTTGTTATTCCAGCCCTGTCGCAGCTCCTTTCGCCGCTTACTGTTCCCGTGATAGCTGAGGACCTTGAATCCGGGTAGAAACTTCTTGAACTCCATTTCCCAGTTCAGGAGTACGCTTGTCGGCACAATAATCAGATGAGGACCCCAGATGCCGCGGTCGCAGGCGAGATGCGCAAGTAACGATATGGTTTGAATGGTCTTCCTATGGCACACTTCAGCAGCTAACTTTCATTGAAAAACTTGCTACATACCCGAGACCCATCTCATCTGCCAAGATACCATTCACGTTATTCGTGTGCAAACTCGCGAGCCATTCCAAGCCGGCGTGTTGGTATGGGCGGAGCGTCCCGCGAAGAAGTAGAGGCGGTTTGACCTTGGTCTGGAGGTCCCACTCCACAGGAGCTACGGCATATGGTCGAAGGTAACGCGGAATCGTAGAATCCGCCTCGACTTCGTCTTCTTCGCTGTCTTCATCGTCTGCTCCCCCAGGGGTCCTGTCCCCATCGGCACGCGTCACTTCTTGTGCATCGTTCGTAGTCGATGGCTGCTGTGACTGGAGGGGTGCACCGTGGATGGGCTCATCGGAGAGCGAAGTGTCAAGGATCGTGAGTTGTGGCATCAAACCCGTCGCAGGCTCCGGACTGTCGTCCGCTGGCGTAGCCTCAATGTGTATATGAGCTGCATTTGCAAAGCCGTTCTGTTTGCCGTGTAGTGGCGGTCGGTGACCGTCATTGGCGAATTCCAGCGGCGTAGACGACCGAGGAATAGGTCCACTTTCCGAAACTGGGTCGTACGGCAACCGAGATTTAACTATTGGCTCTGTCCCCTTTGTCGCCTGGAAAGTCCTGGCGGTCGGACTCGTGGAGGCTAGCATTCCGTCGTCATCTTCATCATCTTCAAGCGGCCGGCCGTCATAGTCACGGGAGCTTTCAGTGGTTGGCGACACCGGTGGATCAGGGTCAGGGCTTCCAGTGAAGACGCCGTCGAGCACCGCTCGAGTGAGCGGAATGTCCTCGTCCCTTCCGTCGTCGGAGGGGGTACGTCGAGCGCTACTCGTCGCGTCGGTATCTTCTGCCAGCGATTTGGGGCTCGGCACAGGAAAGACAAGAGCAAAGCTCGATGCATGAAGTTCTTCATCCGATGCCGAGGAATCTTCCGAAGCGGTGTCTCCTTCGTCACTATCAGCTGCACCATCGCCGAACCGCTGAACTTGGTCCCCCTCTTCCTCTAGCGACGGTGAAGATGCCCAATGATGGAGGGTTGCGGCGAGGCTGCTCGACCGACTCCGAGAGGAAACATTCTCGTTCTTCGTCAAGTCAACATGCTGGGCCTCTAGAATTTGGCCTGACTGATCCAAGAGTGCTTCCAGATGCGCGTGACCACGACGCCGTTCTTCGGCTTCCCTTTGTGAACGTTCTCTCTCCCGAATGTGCTAGGGAGCTGGTCAGCATTGCATTGATCGAACGACCTAGACGGGACTCACAAAGACGGCTTTCTTCCATTCTGCTGCAACCATCCGGATAGTAGCCTTGGCGAGCGCCCTCAACCGCTTCTCCTCCTGAACACGGACCTTGTCGTCACGAATGGCCTGCGCTTCCCAATACGCTCGCACACAAGCCGCTATCTGGGCCGCTATCTGCTGCCCACTGACCATCGGTGTCTGCGCCCGCAGCTTGACCGCCTCGATAATTCCATCCCATGCATCCGGCTGTCGCTGAAGCATTTCGCCTTCCACCTCAGTCGCAAGGGTAGGATCTGGAGGCCGATACAGCATCTTCCCTTGTCGCCGCATGCGATCGTATCGGCGCCATATATCCAAATCTGCCTTGACTCGTCTACGAAGGGCATCTTCGTCCAAGTCTTTATGGTCTGGAGCAACATAAGACTCTAAAAAAGCCGTCATTGACGAGCCAAATTTTGGGGACGGCGGCTTTTGTCTCGGATCCGAGAAAGAAGGTTGTGGGCGCCGAACAATGAGTTTAATTCGACGTAATGGTGTAGAAGGAGAGCCCAAGTGGTTGTTCGACGCGAAAAAGTCGTCGTCGTCCACGGCCTCGAGCGGTGGCGCTACGGGTTGGTTCCTCTCCGACTTTCTCGTGCGGGCAGGAGTCGAGAGGGAGTTGGTGTTAACAAGCTGGCGGGCCATGGTGCTGTTGTTATCATGATGGCCGGGCGGCGGAACGGTCGAGGAAGCCTCATGGTCGACTTTCCGCTTTTTACGTGGACGACCCCGAGGAGAATCTACTGCAGTAGGCTGACGATTCATCTGCGTGGAAAGAACTTCTCTGGGTCCTGCCAGCGACTCCATGGCACCAACATGAGCCTGACGGGCAGCCTTTCCTCGAATCTTCTTGGCTGGGGATGGCGCAGCGCTCACAGACTCCGAGGTCTGAGGATCGGCTCTCCGTTTTCCTTTGTGTCCAGGCTTGACTTCGGCCAAGAGGTCCCACAGCTTGCTACTGTCGGCATCGGCCAGCACGGTGGATTTTGTCTTGGACTGCGGTGGCGCGGAGCTACTGGTTGCTTGCAGTGCATGGAGCCGCTCGTTATGCGCCCGGCGAGTCGTACGGGACGGCCCAGCTGGAGCATTGTTCACAAGATCGTAGCGTGCTCTATACTATGGGAGGTGTGAGGCATCTAAAAAGCTGTTATGCATGAAGACATACCTGGAGGAAAACGGCAGACTTATCCGCCTTGGCAACCTACGAGAATCGCCTTGTGTCAGCGGGAAGAACGTTGCAATTTTCAAGGTGAACGAGACGTGTCCGAAGTGTATCTAACGCTGCTGACACGTCTGCTAACACCCAAGTCAAAGCGAGAAAGACTGACATACCTCGGGGTCGAATGAGAGAAAGGACACGAAATGGTCCAAGTGAAAGGCCTCTCGAACCTGACCGAAATGAGTCAACGTCAAATGCTGTGACATGACACGTACTAGGTCATCGTGTCGTTCCAATACGCGTCCTACTTCGACCTGTCTCTCCTCGATCAACCTCTGGCGCTCCTGCCTCACCCGCTCCCCAAAAACCGAGTCGACTGCGAGCGTAGCACCATTCGTGATAGCTTGAGTAAGTCCATTGGTACGGCCAGTATTCCCGCTTGGTATTGTAGGCTTCATTCTGTCACCGTGCGGTCATGGGTAAAGCGTGAGAGGTGGTAGCGGCGCGAGCTGCTTGATCTCGCCAAATCCTGAACGGTTTAGCGAGATTTTTGGACGAGAGGGATGGCAGGGCGTAGAGAGGCCAGAACCTGAAGCGTTCCGGGGCGTCGAAGGAGTCCGTCGTGGACGTGCTGAATCGAGTTGCAGCGGCATGTAGATTTGGGCATTACGGAAGTGGGTGTTTGGTCCAGACAAACAAACAACGTTGAGTGGACCGCGCTTCTGAATGGTTCGGTTCAATATTAGTCCTCTCACGAACCGGACCGAACGCGACGAAATGGGCGCACCCGAGCAGAACGATACCGCATTTTCAACTTGCTCTCTTTGTGAACCTGAAAGTATTCGAACATGTTGGACAATGTTCGACCGAAAGACGATTAATGTCTTTGGGTGGTGTTTGACGATAAGTATTACGCGGAGTAATATTACCATCGTTATGCCCATTCCGAGAACGTACCTTCGCAATCTCCGGCAACAGTTATTCGCGAGCTCTCTTTCCATCACGACCTCCTTTGACATATCCCTCGACCACGAAATCATTCGGAAGCTCTACGGGGGACTCCCTCAGCATGGCCTGCAGCAAGTAATCGCGGAATTGTTGGAAAACTCCGGATGATGTCACGAGGTTTCTCTTCCCCGTCGGCAACTCACAGTCTTGCTTGTTTACACGTCTTACCGCATCTATGGCTTTCAAATCTTTCGAATTTGTTGTGAAGGGCACGGTTCATGGCGTTGGGTTTAGGTATTATGTGAGGGAGTTGGCTAGAGCAGAAGGCATCGTTGGTTGGGTGAAGAACGACCCGGTATGTGGCTTGTTTTCATGCGCGAGTGCCCCACCTCATCTTCTACAGCAAGGAGACGTGATAGGAATGGCTCAAGGTGACGACACGGCCTTAGACAAACTGTATGTTCCCACATTGTATCTGTAACCATCGAAACCGACGCGTATGTTGTTCCAGGAAGAAGGCTCTGCGTGTTGGTCCACGCCACGCCACAGTAACCGAGGTCGAGATCAATTCGGAGGTTACTGTATCGCGCCTCCAGTTCACCTCCTTTGAAATTGTTCGCTAAGGAGCAATCGACAACATGAAAAGTGAACGGAAATTTCGTACGTCGATCTTGGACTTCATACACCGCTACAGGGCAGGTCTACGTCTACGGTCACCTGCCGGAGTACGTCGTCACCCACGTAGCATCAATGTATTGGAGCCTTGAGACCTATCAATTATTCGCAGGACGTTTTGCATGAATTGCGGTGACTCAGACTCGTTTACCCTCCACGGCCCCGACCTCGATCGGTAACTTGTGTCCAGTTGAACGCCTCCGAACAGGCTGGCGGACCCGAGTTGCTTTACGCCCTGAAGAGTCTCTGGGTTCCCTCAAAGCATACCTCCACAACCGTTAGCCTCTCGCCGCTTTCCGCCAAGCGCGCATACGCATGCTCTCACCCATCTCAGCCTTGATTCAGGCATTTGACTGGCCTAGAGTCATTATTTTCTTCGACGCCACGGTTCCGGTCGCAGCTGATACTCTGTGACTCTACACCCGTGCGTGTGGGAGGCTCGTTATTCTCGTCTCGGCATCTACCGATATCAACAACCATGCGAATCTACAGACACCATCTTGACAGGGCAGCGACAAACGGTGTAGTATAAATTATGGCACCATTTGCGAAGGGGCACATCGCTCCCCCAACCCTTTTCAACTTGTTCTAAGCAATCATGGCCTCCTCAGCTGCGTTGACAACTACTCACCTTCCGGCTCTACGCGCCGCCCTAGACGGATGGCGCCAGCAACAGTCGTTGGCGACGACATTCACTATTCCTGCGGAGGACATCACCACGAAACTGTCGAAGGGCAGCACTGACGTCCAGAAGGACGTCATTGTTGGGTTCAGGATGCGTCCACCTCTCGAGCACGAAGCCGAGGACAAGTTCAAGGCATACGAAGGCAAGGAAGACACTTCCCAGGAAGGCGAATCTGCGGAGCAAGGTTCCGTCAAATTCTGCCCCGGAATTACCGCCTCAAAGGCAGAGCCCGGTGAATTCGTCGCCCATGTTCCGGGGCTGAAGGTACGTTTGTGCCACTCCGTTACAGTATCACGACACTGATTTCGATGTTTTAGTGGTCTGGTCCGACACTTACCCATAAAGCCTACCAGGCCGACATCGCCTTCGGCCCCGATATCCAGAACGACGAGGTGTACCAACGTACGGTTGTCGCCAACGATGTCGGTTTTTTTTTCAAAGCAAGAAATATGTCGCTCACGGTGTTCTTCTAGATGATTCCTCTGGCTCTCTCATCCGGAATTGCTTGTATTTTGGCGTACGGACAGACAGGCTCGGGTAAGACCTACACTATGGAGGCATTAGAGCATCGTATCGCTCGCGACCTCTTTGTCGCAGCTCGTTACGTTGGCACGAAACTACTCGAGGCCGAAGCACGAGCAAAAGGAGACGAACCGACCGAAGAAGCAACATATAAAGACCCTCTGGACGTCTTCGAATTCAGCGTTTCCTTCATGGAGCTGTTAGGCAAAAGCGGTGCTGATTTGTTGGAACAAGCCGACGGCCTTCCTATCGATGACCAAGGAAATGCTATCCGGAGCGAAGTTCCAATTCGCGAGGACAAGGTGCGCAAGTCCGTCCAACGTCCAACGGCGTCGCTGATGACGGTATTCAGAACGGGGACGTACGACCTGGTCTTATATCCAAGACCGTTACTTCAGCCGAGGAGCTTGACGGACTGATTGCATCGGCTCTGTCGCACAGGTGCGTTACAAGATATCTTAGTTGATGCCATATGAAAATTCCCTGGAAGGCGTGTTTCTGCTACGGCTCGAAACGCCACCTCGAGCCGGAGTCACGCTATTCTCACGATCAGGATCATCAACAAACTCATCCCATATGCCGAGCAGGGACAGCTTCTGCTAGTCGAGTAAGTAAGGAGTTGCCACTATATCACGTATACTAACCTTGTCGAAGTCTCGCGGGTAGCGAACGATATGAGGACTCTAAAGCACATAACAAGGAACGCATGCTGGAGTCGAGGGATAATAATAACAGCTTGATGAACCTCAAGGAATGCGTACGCGCCAAAGCGAAAATGGCCAACGAAGACGGTTTCGTCCATATCCCATGGCGCGGGAACAAGCTTACCATGCTGCTCAAGGCATGCTCGTTCGTCACCCGCATTTTCCTACGGCTGATTCCTTCTAGCCAATCTTTGACCCAGAGTCCCGCCAGCCCTCGAGGACTCTTATCATCGCCCACGTATCCCCCCACATCCAAGACACAGTGCACAGTGTCAACACCCTCTCCTACGCCTCCCCCTTCAAGACGTCGCCTCCGAAGCCGCGCGGGCCTGCTCCATTCGATCCGACAGATCCACGTACCTGGGACCACGCCCACACCGTGACCTGGCTCACCAAAGAGTTCACCAAGCGAGCGATGGCACGCCAGAAGGGCGAGAAGACCCGGGACGTCGATTCCCCCGTCGAACTCGCAGTCGACATCGCGAAGCTCTGCCCGGACGGTATGACGGCGAAGAACTTCGGCGCGATGTGCGCCACAGAGTTCGTCCAGCGTTGCCTCGAAGCCGGGAACGTCACCTCCAGCACAACGCCGACCGTCATCCGGAACACCGCCGCGGATATCGCTGGAAACTTGTATTATCTCATTCTGTCGGCGAAGGGCAAGAAACGCAAGGCCATCATGAAGAGCAGGAAGCCATTGGTAGAGGGGACGTACGGTAAGTCGCCGTCCATGTTTGAGGGTATTCTACGGTGATTCATAATCATTTGTAGGTGATGCGCCGTTCGACGCCATACCTGGAACCAACGTGCGCGTACCAGAGCAAAGTGGGCCTCTGTGGGCAGAGTACAGCAAGTACACCGAACAGCAGTTCCTGGCCTCCGTGGCTCAGCGGTCGTCCGCATGGGTCCAGGCCATCAATCTTGCGGTCATATTCGCCAGAGAAGCGGGAGAGGACACCCTCTTAGCCAGTCAAAAGGCGGTTCTGAAGATGATGAAGGAGGATTGGAGCGAAGAAGGGTCGACTGCTAACGAAGGTGCAGGCTCGTCTTAATCTATAACACCAATAATATTTTCCGTTGTAAATCATAGATGTGGTCTACCGAATGAAAGCGAAGTGTTGCCTGTAAAGTTACTCCCTCCGCACAAGGCTTATCGGAACGTCGACGACCCCAAAATTGGTGAATGCTTGGCCGCGCATCGCTCGTGCTTTCCATTCCGCCTTGGACTCACCCTGGCGAGCGAGGATCTTGATTTTCCATTGGCGGAGCAGCCTCGCGATGAAACAAACACCCTCCGTGATGGCGAATCTACGACCAATGCCTGCAGTGCTTTGAGCCCACAAATTCAATATGAGAGAAAGTGCATGACTGACATGCGCGAGCGCCGACGGCAAACATCGACAAATTGTTCTCATGAACGTCGTACCACCGCTCGGGCTTGAATTCTTCTGGATCTGGAAACAACCGAGGGTTGTGGTCTGTAGAAAACCGTCAGAGCCGTGCTCCTCGTATGACGACGAAACCCCTACGAAGCCCAATCATATCGACCACAACAGACATGTCACGTCTCAGTGGAAGTACCTGATCACGGTGGGGCCCGATATTGCGCAACACAACATCTTGTGCAGTGTCGCGAATTACCATATAGCCAGCAGCTATCGCAGAGGGAATCAGTCGCAACTCGGTGTGGGCTCACTAGTGCCGGCAAGCTTACGGTAAATGCGTGCAGCTTCGAGAAAGCAAGCCTGAGTCTTTTTCAACTTGGAGGAATTTTCAAACGTCTGGGGGGGTACGTATCAGCGAATAAGTGACCTGGCATTGGAATGAAGTACGGACGAAATCGGCCTCAGTGGGCATAGCGTTCATGATTTCATCGTAAACCTCGTCTTGGAAGTCCTCGTTCAGTGCAAGAAATCCTAGTGCTGCATCCAAAGTACGTGCCGCAGTGTCTGGAAAGACGTGAGCTGTGGTACACCAATGCGTTCCTACGAAGCATGACACACATACCGTGGCCTGCAGACAGGAGGAGGAAAGTGTTTCCCATCTATGAAAACGCTGAGAGTCAGAGTAGCCCTGACATCAAATAAACCGATGCACTGACAAGTTCGGAGTCGGTCATCTTGTATTTACCTTCCCTTTCGCTCGATTGTATCATGAGACTAAGGATGTCGTGTTTGACGGCTTCCCCGGAGGCCATGTCTTTTCTGCGTTGCCAGATGAGTTCATTCATGAACGTTCTCAATATCTTCGCGGCCATTCCTACTTGTTGGAATCTAGCAGACGCAAATTGAGGAGGGGTAGTAAAAGCAATGCGATATTGACGTACTTTTTGACCGGGAGCCGGTACGCCCAGTGGGGTAGAACAAGATGAAGTAGGTGATTATTGGTCATGAAAGTCATTGCCTCTCCGAAGGACATTTTGCCATGCGAGGATCCTCCGAAGTCCCATGGAAGAGAGTGCCCAAATCCGCACGTAGATATCAGGATCATGGCAAACTAAGAAGATATGTTGGCGTATGAATGTCGTAGTAAGGTATGAGACCGACCTTGTTGGTCAATGGGTTCACTGCGGAGAGGTTGACGAGTGACTTGTGCGTCCAGCCTTCGGCAACGACCATCTCGTCGACCACTCGGGAGGACTCGCGCCACACAGAATTATACCTGTGGAAAATAATCAAGGTCAGAAGATGACAGTGAAAAGCGACAGCGCGTACGTCGCATTATCAAAAGCCGGACTCAAGATGCGACGATGTCTTCTCCATTCTTCTCCCGACTCAGCAAAGATATTTGGTCCCCAAATGCTGTTCAAATCTTGTATGAGTTCTAATAAGTGTATCCGTAGCAGTAGCTTACAGTGTGATGGCTACTGTGTCGTCTGACTTGTAGAAATTCTCGCGCGTGGATAAGACCTGCCGAGCGACCTCCAGAGACGACGTGTAGATAACCGGACTTCCGAATAGGTACGGCACAGCAGAAATCGTTTCAGTTCCTGCGCGTGCATAGGCTAGTGACAAAGAGTCGCGTCAGTCGAGACTTCAATCGTTACACCCCGCCTTACTTTCGGTGCGCCACTCCCAGAACCAATTTAACCCGGGATTGAACCGAGAAGTGGGGATCGACGCGCCAAGGGGTGAAAGTGGACTGAAGAGCGACCGTATTCCGGGTAAATAGCCTGTGTCCTAGGCGGAGGATCAGCGGTCTATCATGCATGACGATGAGAAATCCGGACCCTTCTGTACTTGATGTAATTCACAACCCTGGAGACAATAAACACGACGACGCATGCAAATGTCGCTTGCGCATACGCCATCCTGGAGTGGGCGTGGGGTGTGACGGCGAGCGTGGAAACGTTGCCAGACAAGCTGACATCCGTGACTGAGTTTTCCATCTTCGAGGCCGCCGTTATGTCAACTCCGAATAGAGGCACGGGCGTCGATCCCGAGCACTGCTTGACGAGACAATTATGCATAACGGACCTTCGTGGGGGGAACGGCACGCATGTGAACGTTCTCTCGGTATTGGCATGCGAATGACTGAAGCCCTGCTGACGAAGGTGAGGTAGCGCAACATACCCAGAACACGTCGTGATGGCGGCAATGTTCGGATGAGTCGTGTTTGGCTTTGGTTTAGTTCCATCATCTCGTCGTCACCCCTAGCACGTCCATATAAGTAGTGGAATTCGACGCGAGCGAATCTAATGTCCAAAGACACTGCCCCAATGTCTGGTATCCTTCCAGCCTCTCATGGTTCCGGGAGGGCTACGTTAGAAAGCTTTCCGGTCGAACTTCTTGAGAAGATCCTGCTCAATCTCAACGGTGGAGAGGTAGCATCCTGCCAACGAGCGAGTCGCTTCCTATTTTTCCCAGACGTCTCCAACTGATGCCATTGCCTTGAGATTTCACGGGCCTTTCAGGACGTCGTCGCCGCCTCGTTGCGGTTGCAGTACCACGTCGAATGCTTCTTGGCACGGGTTGTCGATAACCCTCAGAGGCAGAATGTGGTGTTACGAGAACGCCTCGAAAAGGTGAAAGGCTGGAGGGACGCGTTCGGCAATTACCGATGGACGGGCCGGACCCAGATCACCATCACACATCCCACCGACGACGAAGGTTATGTCGAGGAGGCTATCCTCAGCGGTGCATTCGGGCCCGTCTACGTGCTACAGTCCTGGCGATGCATCACGATTATCCAGCCGCCATCGTATTGCAAGGGACGTGACGAAAAGAAATGGGTCATTCAAGATCCCGGTTTCTTACCTCAAGGCTTCGCGTACGACGCGGACCAACAGATTCTGGCCTTGGTTGAGAAGATGTGAGTACTCTCCTGTACCGGGACTGACATCTTTGGCACGCAAATGACTGACATTTCTGTTAGGGATGAGCGACGCTATCGCGTGCGCCTGATGACGCCGTCTGGTCTGCCTCATCCACTGGCCACGGTTCCTATCCTTTCGGTCTCAGTGCCAGAGCCACATATCAACCTCGAAATGTACTCTGACTGTCGCGTTGTTTTGTATCTCGATCTTCTGTTGGTCTGTGTGGACAGGGAGGATGAGTTCGGGGATACAGAAGTCTGGATATTCAATTGGCAGACGGGCGAACTTTTACTGGTGAGCTCCCCTATATTTCCCTCCGACGAATGGGTCTGTGTTGAATGCGCGCACCAGAATGTGTGGGGCTTTGAAAACGAATCGATAGAACCGCGCGGCGTCGCCTTTCTCGACCGTGATCATATCCTGCTTCCCCTTATCGACACATACGCCTATGACGACCTCATCTCGATCGCAGGAGTTGCCATTATGTGCATTTACCCTTCGAACCCTCGGCGGCGAGCCACCCCTGAGGTTGCGCCAGACGCGAAGGTTTTCTTGTCCCTTCCCAAACCTCTGGAAGGGGCGGACTACAACCGGATCATCGTTTTCGGGCAACCCCTTCCCTCGCCTGTCAATGCTAATACTATCGAGGACATCTTCGTCCATCGTCAAGACGCGTCTCTTGTCGGTATTTCCTTCGATATCACCGCCGTTGCGGGACGGACTGTCACCAGCCGTACCTTTGATGCGCTCGTCCTACGTGAATCCATCCAGTCCCTGCTCGGCACACCCCATACTGGGTCAAGGGCTCCGATGGTGACTATACCATGGGATGATTGGGCACCGCATGCAAGAATGTTCCGCCGTGAACCGGTGGCCTACCCCCGCCCTGGGAATCCCCTTATCCTCGCCTCACGATGCTTCATCGGTCCTGAGCACACCGCCGACTCGGACAATCCCAAAATTGTCGCTTTAGACTTCAGACCCAACTTGAACGAAAAACGCGGGATCCATGAAGGCTCCTTCACGTGGCCGGACACCATATGCGAGCCACAGATCTGGGCCAATGCCCTTCGTGTCGGAAGCAAACTATCGTTTCTGCGCTCCGAAATCAAATTGATCCCGAGGCTTCAATCCCCCGACGACCACTTCGTGATCGGGGAGGACTTCGTCGTCGTGCTTCGACCCACAAAGGACGAAAAAACCATGTACGTCTGCGGCTTAAACTTCCGTCCAAAATCTGAGTTCTCTTCCACAGAGTCGAGACATATTGGATTTAGTCCGCGATGCGCAGGTCTTGTTTCCGCGTACGCTGGAGCAAAGGTGATGATGATGTACGTGGTAGAAAGCGGCTCAAATAGGACTGCGTTATTCTCGCCGTGGCAAGTTCCTAACGTAGAGTTCTGAATGTGAGGGGCACTTACGGGGGGACACGGCCAGCGTGTCAATATTCGCGAACAAGACGAACCTCGTGCCCTGCCATGATAGGATGAAGACAACAAAGCGGTTGTACGACATGACCGGACCGGCCCGGAGCGCTCTGGCCTCTAGGATTGCAATACTGTTTCGATGATCCATGATGGACCGTCCTACTGCTCTCTAGTTGCCGCCAGTAGGTCACTATAATAAGAGTAATCTGAATGCAGCTGAAACTCGGACTAGATTACCCACATCGTCAAACCCCGGAGTCACCGCCTCCATGTCCAGCATCACTACGGAAGGCTTATCCAAGCTGGAGAGCTTTCCCACCGAACTTCTTGAGAAGATCTTCTTGAACCTCGACGAGAGAGACGTGGCCTCTTGTCGAGGGGTACGTCTTTGATCATGTTTTAGACCTGCCTCATTGATAACATATCTCATCAGGTTTCGCGGACATTCAAAGACGTCGTTGAAGGTTCATTGCAGTTGCAGTACCGCATTGCATGCTTTCTGGCGAGAGTCGTCGATAACCCTCTTCGGAAAGACGTGGACTTACGGGAGCGCTTGGACAAGGTGCTGGGCTGGAGTAAGGCATTCGACACTTGCCAGTGGACAGGAAATAGTCAAGTCATCATTTCCGATCCTGTACTCGATGCGGAGGAAGGAGAAGATGGCGGCATCCTCGATGCTCCGATCTGCCGAGCGTTCGGCACCGCCTATGTACTACAGGCTGGGCGATGTATCACGGTTATCCAGCCGCGTTCGGTTTACAAGGGACGCACGGAAGAAAAATGGGTCATTCACGACTGCGGTTTCTTCCCTCGGGGCTTCGCGTATGACCCGTATCGGAAGGTCCTTGCGCTGGTTGAGAAGATGTGAGTACATGGCGAAGGAAAACACTCTGGTGTTTTGTCAATTAACGTTCGCTGTTCCAGGGATGAACAACACTATCGTGTGAACCTGACGACTCCATCCGGTGAGGCGCATGCGATGGTACCGGTCCCATACTTTCCGGTGTTGGTGTCAGAAGACGGCATACCCGATGTGAAGCCACGATTTGATGTGCTTCTGTATTCCGACTTCCTTTTGGTCGACATGGACAGGCCTGACGAGCGTGGCGATCACGAAGTCTGGATTTTTAATTGGAAAACGGGCATACTACTGGTGGTAAGCTGGTCTAGTTTTGAACCGTCTCCAGAGAGGATGTTGATACGGAATTTAGAACCTGTATGGCTACATAGACCACTACGCAGAGCCGCGTGGTGTTGCCTTCCTCGACAGCGAACACATCTTAGTTCCCATTGTAAATACGTGGATTTACAACGACCTCGAACCCAATAGGATCGCAATACTGGATATTTACCCTCCACAATCTGTTAGAAGATCCATATTGGAGGTCGCACAAGGTGCTAAGCTATTCTTGTCGCTTCCACAACCCTCGGAAGGGACCGAATATTGGAAAATCCTTGCTTTCGGGCCGCCTCCACCCTCCCCGAAGGATGCCACAGCTCTCGAGGAGATATTCACCTGCTGCCAAGATACATCTCTCATTTATATCTTGATCGAGATGACGACGCCTACGTCGTCGTCTGACGGCGCTATTAGTATGCTCGTTCATCGAGAATTCATACAGTCTCTCCTAGTGGAGAAGGCTAGCCAGTCGACCATTGGGGGGGCACCGAATGTGTTGTGGGACGATTGGGCACCGCATACCAGAATATTCCGCCGCCAAATTGAATTCTCCCGCATTCCTAGACACCCTCCGCTTTTCGGCACAAGACTCTTCACCGGTCCACTCAGTCCGGACAACCTCGACGCTGGCGTCCTCGATTTCATCGACAAGAAGCGGCACAAGATTTTCGAAGGCGCCTTCACGCAGCCCGCTACTCTATTTGACCCAAAGTCATGGGCTAGCCCCCTTCGTTCTGGCAGTGAGCTCTCGTACAGGCGGTCTGACGTTCGGTTGCTCCCACAATCCCCTGATGACATATTGATGGCTGGTGAGGACTTCATCATCGTTGAGAGAGCTCCTGACTTGAGTTTGGAGAATGGGGAAACTATGTACGTGCGGCGTACTTCCTTGGCGCAAATCTGACCTTACTCTCATAGAATCGACACGTACTGGATCTAGCCCCTGCTCAACCCGTGGGTGACTGCAGATGCTTTGTGTGTAGTTCGTTTAATTGCAGGCTATATACTGTGTTTGTTTTTATGCCTCAAAGGCTTCGGAATGTCAGTATGTTCTGCACAAAGATCACTCATGTTGTACCCATCATTCCAACGACAAATAATATTAGTAGTCCACTGTCAGAGCTGTCCTGTCACACCACTAGTGGGCCGGCATTCAGATCTTGGTAATTTCGTCCAGGAAAACCTGGGTGGTGACATAATCAGAGCTGACCTTGAAACCATCAACTTTGTGATGGCGGAGATGTTCAGACGCTCCAACCTCCATCTTCACATTGAGTGGCTAGCACGTTCACATACGCACAAGAGAGGACTAGCGCAGTCACCTTCAGACAGTGCTTGTGAGGTCCGAAGTCGCGACTGACATGTCCAGTCACACAGCCGGAGACCTTACCAGGCGCTCCAATGTCAGGACGCTGGACCGCTTTCCCGCCGAACTTTTGGAGACGATTCTCCTTGGTCTCAGCGGGAGAGACGCAGCTTCATCTCGTCGAGTAGGTTTTAGATTGTCATTATTGTTCCCGATTGACGATGCGGCGCTCATAGGTTTCGCGGACGTTCCGAGACGTCGTCGACGGTTCGCTGAGGCTGCAGTATCACATTGAATGCAACCTTGCGGGGGTTGTCGATAACCCTCTGAGGAACGACGTGGGGCTTCAGGAGCGCCTTGAAAGGGTGAAAGGTTGGAGGGACGCTTTCGCCACCTGTCGATGGACGAACAAGACTCAGGTGATCATCGAGGATCCCGTTATCGACCAGTTCGAGGTCAACAATGATCTCGAATACCGTGTCTTCGGTCAAGCATTTGGACCCTCTTATGTACTGCAGTCCCACCGACGCATTACAATCGTGCAACCGCCGTCGGGTTACAGAGGGCGAAGCGAGAAGCAATGGACCATCGATCTTAGTTTCACGCCTCAGGAACTTGCCTACGATCCGTATCAGCAAATTCTTGCTCTAGCGGAGAGGATGTCAGTGTTTACCAAATATAATCAGTAACTGTTAAAACCACTGACATTCCACTATTCCAGAGACGAGCAAACTTACGGTATCCACCTGACTGCGCCGTCCGGCTCCTCTCACCCGTTGGCAGCGGTCCCTATCATTCGAGTCTCTGCTGCCGAAGGGCTTGAAGAAGTCTCTTTTGTAGCCTGCAGTGTCATTCTACACTCCGATCTCCTACTGGTCAGTGTGGAAAATACGTCTGGACTTGGGGGCAATGAAATCTGGGTATTTAACTGGCAGACTGGCGCACTCTTGCTTGTGAGTCACTTCGTATTAAGCGTCCGCTTCGAGTCGGACACTCATACTGTGCAAATTAGAACCTTTTCGGCTTTACAGACGACTCTACGGAACCACGTGGCTCTACGTTTTTGGACAGTCGCCACATCTTACTCCCCGTCCACGAATCCTTCGCGCATAATGGCCTTATTGACACTGCAGGAATCACCGTTTTGAATCTCTATCCACCGAATCCACTCCGCCGATCCACATTTGAGGCTGCGCGAAACGCCGTATTGATCTTGTCCCTTTCCAAACCCGTTGAAGGGGCTAAATACGGTCAGATCCTCGCTTTCGGGCAGCCTCCCCCGAGCCTGAGTGACGCCACTACACTCCGGGAATTATTCTTTCATTGTCCAGACACATCTATTCTTGGCGTTTCATTCGACATCTTCGCTTTACAAGGACAGAAAACGAGTATCCAATCATACAATATCTTTGTTCTTCGAGAGTTCATTCAATCTCTCCTGACTCGCTCAACTACCCAGTTGGGCCCCCAACCAGTCATTGTGCCGTGGAACGATTGGGCACCCCATACGGCGCTCATTCCCGATGAGCGTGGATTCAGCGACCTTTCCGGATATACCCCACTTCTCGCCTCAAAATACTTCATCGGTCCCGGCAGACATGCGGACGATCTCGACGTTTTCGCTTACGACTTGATACCCAAGCAACGACACTGGATTTATGAAAAATCTACGCCGCTAATCACCATACCCGACCAACGGTTTTGGGCCAGCTCCACCCCTGTTGGGGGCGAAGTGTGGCATCGTAGTTCCAAACTCGAGCCGGTTTTGCATTCTTTAGACGACATATGTATTACTGGGGAGGACTATATGGTCGTAATTCGACTCGGGGAGATTCAAACTACCATGTAAGTTACTGTGCATGATTTGAGAGGCTCTAACTAACACAAAGCATGGCGCATAGAGTCGACACGTATTGGATCTAGCCTGGGTCCACGACCAAATTGATTGAATTCGAGCCAAACGCGCAGCTGGACTCCCGGTAGATACGCAGCGC
This sequence comes from Bjerkandera adusta, assembly GCA_027924225.1. Classification (NCBI taxonomy): domain Eukaryota; kingdom Fungi; phylum Basidiomycota; class Agaricomycetes; order Polyporales; family Phanerochaetaceae; genus Bjerkandera; species Bjerkandera adusta. Next base: position 41,103 of record BSCZ01000826.1, read on the forward strand.
CGCGATGTGTCTTTTTGTATGACTGTATGCTAGCGATATTCATACTGATTTCGACGATGGTAAATGTACGAGTATGTACTACAACTCGAGCGGTTTCCTATTTCATCTGTAACGGAAGCTGCCGAAGGGCGCCTGCTGGTTGGCGACCTTGTCTCGGTTTTGCCTTTGTTCTCGACCTCAATGGTCCCAACCCGACGTTCTCGCTATTGTCCACGACGGTCTCGTCGCTAAAGTCTTCCTCCTCGTCGCCGCCCTCCATAACCACGAGATGATTCGCAAGATGGCCGACAAGCTGGGGCACAGAGCGTCTCCTCGACCTCCGTCCGCCCCGCCATCCCCTTCTCAGGACAAGAACGCGCATTCCCCATCTGCCTCGCTTTCTTCCACGCAATCAACGCCCTTGTCTCAGTTCACCGGCCATAGGCCGTCGATATCCACCCAGCGCACGTCGGTTAGCGAGCGCAAACCAAGTGTGGTACAAGGAGACTCTGACCGGATGGATGTGGACCAACCTGCGGTGCAGAATGCCCCCACAGAAGTACGGCGTCAGGCAGGCACGTACAAGCTGGCAGACTTCACCATTTACCGGACGCTGGGCACCGGTAGCTTCGGGCGGGTACACTTGGGTACGCTATGCCGCTAGGCTGCTTCGCTCCCCTTCCTCACGGTCTCGTCAGTGCGAAGCAAACACAACATGCGCTTTTACGCGATCAAGGTTCTCAGCAAGGAGAAGATTGTGAAGATGAAGCAGGTCTCCCACACGCGGAACGAACAGCAGATGCTTCAGGCGGTCCAGCATCCCTTCATCATCAACCTCTGGGGGACCTTCCAGGACTTCACCAATCTATACATGGTGATGGACTTCGTGCCTGGCGGAGAGTTATTTACGTTACTGCGACGCTCTAATGTGAGTTCTGGTCCGCGTCTGTAAACTCCCCCTCACCTCCGCACAGAGGTTCCCAGACCCAGTCGCGAAGTTCTACGCCGCCGAGGTCGCGCTCGCGCTCAACTACCTGCACCAATCCGACATCATATACCGCGACCTTAAGCCGGAGAATATACTCTTGAATTACGATGGACATATCAAAATCGCTGACTTCGGTTTCGCAAAGAACTGTAGTACCGTTGCGTGGACTCTCTGCGGCACACCAGATTACCTGGCCCCAGAGGTGCGTTCGGTCAGCACTCTGGCATCCCCATTTGACTGATCTAGCTCCAAGATCATCCGTAACGAGCGATACAACAAGTCTGTCGACTGGTATGCGCTGGGTGTCTTGATATTCGAGATGCTGTCTGGTCTGCCGCCCTTCCACGAGCCGGATGTCTCTCACGTCAAGCTGTACGAAAAGATCTGTTCTGGCCCGGCTGCCATCCGCTGGCCCGCATTCAACGCTAACGCGACAGACCTCATTCTCAAGTTCCTCGAACACGACCCAACGAAGCGGTACGGTAACCTCAAGCACGGTGCGGGAGACGTGTTTGCACATCCGTGGTTTCGCGAGGTCGACTGGGAAAAGCTGCGTCGACGAGAGATCACCGCGCCGTACCTGCCGAAGATCACCGGTGCCGGTGATGCATCCGCGTACGTCCTCATCTGCCCACGCTCTGAATTTCAATATTGACATTGGTTCCATAGATTCGAGAGGTACCCTGAAGACAACGCCGCACAGGCGTATGGACAGCAAGCAGACGACGAGTATGGGAAGTTGTTCCCTGACTTCGAGTACACGAACTTGTAAGCTATACCCAACGCTCCCCTATATTCCCCCCACTCGGACACCCATGACACTCACGTCACGCCACGCACCCCTCTTGACCACTTCGCATCACCGTTCTCTTTGTATTTTGTCGTCCGTCTTGTTGTTATTCTGTAATTTGCATATGCTCCCGTGGATGGTAATTTGGTTCTGTTGTTGTATCCAAAAACCGGCTCGATGTCGGGCTACGGACGTTGAATGTAAACATCATTACTTTCAGATATGGTGTGCGAGGACTATGGAACAATCAGATCCAGTATATGTCCTTCCTGCGTACTCACAAGTCAGCGTGGAAGTCGGAAGACACGACATAAAAACATACTTGCATGTAGGAGTGATAACCAGCCACCGCCCGGCGTAACACGACGACAAGGCCCTCTCCAAACTCAACTTCGTCGTGGTGTGCCATCGTTATACCGCATGGTCATGAGTGAATGTCCAGTACGTCGGGGTCAAGGACTCGGAGCGATGTCTCGGCAAAGCGCGCGCCACAAAGGTGATATGCCTTCACGCGAAAGACACGTGGCGAGCTTGTGACCCTCCTCGTCACGCATGTGCGTGACATCGGCACTTGGCTTTTCTCGTTGTGGAGCGATGCAGTCTATTCTAAACCAGTTCCATAGGAGATCCTCTCCCCCGCCAGGTCTACTCAGTTAACGGGGGTTAACATGAACACCTCCTATTCTACGCTGGCTAGCGAGCAGCAGACGCGGTCGGTCAGTGACTGGGACGCCGTACTCGTACTCGTCATCTTTATTCTCTCCAGTACGTCTCTCCTTACCCACCATGTGCCTCCGACATTTATATTCTACTATTACAGATGTTGCCGTTATATTTCCTGTCCGCCTGCCGATCCCCTTGTTTGCCACGCAGGCGATGCACGACATTCCGGCGAAAGCCAAGCTCATTCCGCGGAAGCCGGGGCCAGCCCGAAGGCGACATATTCATTTAGACTACATCACGGTACCTCTAATAGGGGTTCTGGTTTTGCTTGCAACTCGAGCAATAGACGGCGTGGTCCTGCGTAAAGGCATTCTCGGAGCCGACGGCGTGGAACCAATCAATATCATGGCTTTGTTCATATCCTTGGTAAACTACCACGTCAATTTACAGATAGCCTACTATGTTGACAATTCTTTAGGCGTACTTGGCCATATCACTGGATTTTACCGGATTGCTCCAATACGCTGCCTTCTGGGTGGCTCGTAAAGGTGGCTCATCGGGCCAGCGACTCTACTTGTACTTAAACACATTTTTCCTGGTTTGCGGTGTCGTCGTGGGCAACGTACGTTCTATGTTTCCTTTCGCGATAGAAAGTTAAACTGACTGATATTACCAGGATCCTGTTATCCTTTCCGGAACAGCTTTCTTAGCGTATTTCACGAAAGTTACGGGGTGCGTATGTGTCTCAGGGCCTGTAGTAGCTGCAATTCACGGTCCTTCAGGATCGTCCCACCAACTGCTTGGATATTCGCTCAATTTGCGTCTGCGAACATGGGTGCGTAATGTCCTTGTGCCCTGGTAGCGCTACAGCTGATAGTAAATCGTTAACAGCCTCCGTCGTCCTCGTCTCCTCAAACCCTACAAACTTAGTGCTTTCTGGGGCGTTCTCTCTGTCCTTCGTGACATACACCGCGCACGTCATTCTCCCGTTCTTCGCCGCGGCATTGGTGGTCTATCCCGTCCTTGCCTTCGTCCTATTCCGCAAACCCGGGCTTATACCCAAGACTCTTGATGTCGAAGTCAACGAAGATAATGGCGGAGCTGCATCTCAAGCGGCTTTATTGGACAAGCACGGCGCAATATTCGGCAGTGTCTTGCTACTGATAACGCTGGGAGTACTAGTTGGGACGAGTACTATTGGGGTACCTGTATGGGAGGTGACAGCTCCACCCGCGTTGATCATGCTTGTACGGGATGTCTTGCACGACTGGAAACATCACCGCAAGTTCAATCGACGAGGTGACACGAGTCCAGCATCCCAGTACCCGCTGACCGAGGTTCATTCGGTACCGGAAGGATCATCCGGCAAAGGCGCAGCGAAAGGGTTGGAGGAAACTACGCACAGAGGGGGCGAACTGGCTGCGCCCATCCCTTCCCCTCCAGAGTCCCCACCACCTGGAGCGCCTTCACACGATCTACGCACATTTATGGCTACGAAGTTCGGCCGAGTCAGAAAGACGTTTCCGACGGCTTCTACCATCCTATCCCGCCTTCCGACGTCTCTGCTCCCGTTCGCATTTTTGATGTTCATCCTTGTTCAGGCCCTGTCTAGCAAAGGCTGGGTCGAGGTGCTTGCGAGATGGTGGTCCGCGTGGGTCGAGCGAACCGGAACGCTGGGTGCAATTGGCGGGATGGGCTTCATAGCCTGCATATTCTGCAACGTGCGCCTCTTTATCACTCCAGTTCATTCCAGTTGACCAAGGTTTTGTCATATCCTTCGCAGATTTGTGGTACCAATATCGGCGCGACCATACTTCTTGCTCGGGTCCTTCAGGTTTGGATCGCTAGCGGTGCGTCCGGATCGACAAACCCTCGCACTCGAGAAGGCGCGATCTTCGCGCTCGCCATTGGGTCAAACTACGGCGCGTTTACGCTAACGTTCTCCGCATCACTTGCGGGTCTGCTCTGGAGGTCAATCTTACGGTCGAAGGGCATCCACGTACGTCAGATGCAGTTTTTGCTTCTCAACGCGCCTATCGTGCTCGCTGCGATGCTGGCAAGTTGCGCTGTGTTGGTGGGGCAGGTGTATGTCATACATCGGACTGTGTAGAACGTTTTTGTATCGGTGAATATCTCGTTTAATAGATCAACATCGTGTGGGCGGATGCCGCGGTAACACAGGAGCGCGGCCGGCCGTATAGTAGAATGAACGATTCTACATTTCTGCAGCATATCTTGTACCGTATAACTTCTCCTGCTTAGCTTTGATTTCTACGAATTTTCGCAATGCGTGAACTTCCCGGATGTGCCAATAAATCAACATAGTACCCACGTAGTGCGAGGTACCTGGACCAGAATCGACATCCGGAAAGGTTCCCTAAAAGTCGTCAGGACTCGGACGTTGAATTTGGAAGGGGCACTAGGGTTCTGACTGACCTAGAGCGCACCATGCGTTCGGCAGACCAATTTCTCGCCATACAGTGCGTGGCTCGCCTTCGCTATCGAGGCCCCAAATCGGGGGAATGTTTCTCCCTAGCTCATCTCCAAGCAGCTGGCGGAGAGGCCCTCGAGCATCGTCGAAACTGCGGAAAATGAAAGTTGGGACGTGCAGACAATGACGTAGTGTGGTGAAAGTACTTACCCCGTAGCTAATATGATGATGTCCGCTTCGAGCTTGCTACCATCCGCAAGGTGAACTGAGTGCTCGGTAATCCGACTAATCGACGACCCGTTTTTGACTTTAATCTTGCCGTCGATTATTTTTTGGCATGCCCCGACGTCTGTTGCGTGCAAATGAATTGATGCGGAGGATAATGAGGCGGTCGTGCAGAACCTACCAACGTAGTACCCTCCGGCAGTATTCAAAGCATGGAAGGCAAATCCCGCACCATCAGGACCGGAATTGAGTTTGTACCCTACTTGTGTAAGACCTTCGAGAAGAGCTCTAGGCGACGATCGAATTCCAATGAGCACAAATGGCCGATGGTGGAACTCTACCACTCACTTATCCTGTTCCGCAAGGAATGCACAGAGGCGTTGAGAGAAACATTTTGTCAGCAGAACGGGCATGGAGTTCTCGAAGGTGACTCTGTCAGCATATTCAGTTGGGGGTCCGCCTTCCCAGTAGAGTTCTACGCAGGCCCCAACGATATCAAGTATGCACGACGCGAAAGAGCGTAGTCATAAACTGACGTTTAAGAATAGTAGGCACCGAGACGGCCTGAGACATCACGTAGGTTGAGCTCCTTTGGTACATCGTGACGTCTGGGGCCATAATTCAGCAATGAAAGGATGAGATCAAAGGCAAACAACTAACCAATACCTAGGTTTGCGCAATCAGACGCAATGTCATGCGCTTCATTATAAATGCTTGAGTCACACGGACGTTGTTGAAGAATGATGGATTTACCTGAGGTGCAGGCTCCCACAATGACCACTTTCTTCCCAGTGAATCTTTCTGCAGAGCGATATGAGGTGGAGTGAAGACGTTCGCCTTGAAAGTTCTCCTCTCCCGCAAAATGAACTTCCTTCCAAGGAAATGCCGTGGCAAAGACAACGTGGTCGACCCGGAAGGTTCTCTCGGAGTCATCTGAGCGCCGTACGGACACGGCCCACTTCGAAAGGGTTTCATCGCGCCGAACTCGAGTGACTTCGGCAGACGTCCAACAATTGAGGTTCATTACTGTGGCGTAGCCCTCCAGCCAATCCGCGAGCTTGTGCGCGTGCAGGTACATGGGGAACGTTGACGGGTACGGCATGTACGGCAGATGGTCGTACCCTGTACATCTCGTTAGGGTGACGAAGGAAGGAGAATGGCGCAGACTCACAGATAGGTTCGTGGAGGCACAGAGTGTCGTAGCGGCACCTCCAATTATCGCCGATTCGCGCGTTCTTCTCGACAATGAGATGCGACACGCCCAGCGCCTTCAATCTTGCAGCCACGCTCAAGCCTGCTTGTCCTCCCCCAACGATAAGGACTTCGGGGTCTCCGTCTGCGCACGTAATCTCCTTCCTCCGCTTCTCGGCCCACCGCCCATGATCAGGCCCAGGCTCGCGCAGGGCGCCGATGAGCTCGGGATGGCCCTTCAGCCCCTCCAGAGCGGTGCAGATTGTCGTAGCCTTACACCCTTCCTTCGTTAGGACGAGTCGCGCAGTAGCAGTGCCGAAGCCAATTTCGGTCGTGAAGGCGAAGGAGAGCTGGATCCACGCGATGTCGGGGAACAGTGGCTGCCATTGAGCCTCGATGAAGTCGCCTATCGCGAGGCTCGAGACCTCAAGACGGTCCGAGAGAAATTCGCGGAGCCGCTCCGCACCGTGAAAAGTGCGGACGTCCCAAGTCAACGCGAAGAGGTCTCGCCACCATCCATCGTCGAGAAAGAGGGCGAGCATGCCTGGAATCGAGCGCTCTGCGACGTGCTTAGAAAACGAGGCGAGCCACGACTCGCCGAGCTTTCGAGCGTCGATTCGGTTGGGCGGCGGTGGAGTGAATCCGAGACGGTCAAAGGTTGGGAGGGCTGGTACCGGTGCGGGGAACATTTGGGGGAAAGCGTATGCGGCCTTTCCCAGCCAGTCTAATGTGTTATGCTTGCCGTGAATTTCTTGGCGATATGCAAGTGCGGGATCTGAAACATCGCAGAAAGGCGTAGCTTGGGCGGATTTCGCAACTTCGAGCGCGCCGCCCACGAAGATAGTGACTAGTGGCATGCCTTCGGGTTCCCGCAATTGTCCAGCTGTAGGTTTTGTAGAGGCTTTCGGACATCTTGGAGTGCCTTTCTTTTAGAACTTCATACTGGTCAAGTAGAATTTTCTACGCGGTTAACGTCGACAAGCAGACTCAAAGACATACCCTAGCTCGGCCGAGTCGACCCTAACGTCCGCCTTGTCGCGACAAGCCTTGCAAGGAGTCCAATACATGAGAGGCACCAAGTATACGCACTTCGAACTAAAGGGTGCCTTTCATAAGATCACAGAGACCTGCGTAGGTCGTAGTCTGTCGTTGTTCAAGTTGAGTTTCGTTCGGACGGGCGTGACGCGTGACACTCGTCACTGATGTGTGACAAGGACATTCCCGTGATGCTGTGACAAAAATTCGAAAAACACGCGCTCATGAAGCTCTGTGCTTGACAAGTCGTCCCGGATCCGTATAGAATGTTTTGCAACGACCTGACCTCAACAGCTATCTCGTACGGACATTGGCGGGCCTCCTAAAGTTGACGTTCAGACCATCAGATGGTAGCACCGCCTCGAAAGCGCTGGACAGACCCGTGTGGGCAACGTCGACCAGCGAGACTGTTCCTACCCTTCTGCTGGACGTCAGGACCATTGTTGCTGTGGAATTACCCAATCGACCTATATTACGAGGCTACGAGGGCCTCAAGACAATCATGGCGGAGGGGTCTCCCAACGACGGCGGCCATGAGCGTGCGCCGACAGTCACCAGTACGTGTGCCATCGCCAGAGTATACAGACAACTGAGTTCATCTTCTGCGCAAAGCCTTTTCCAGAGCACTTTCAGCCCCGCCTAGCTTGTCTCATCACGACCTACCTAGCAGGGCGTCGCGCAACCAGCCTTTTCCTCATACGGAACGTTCTCGCGGCTCGGAAACTCTGAGCGTGGCGTCTCGGCTTCCAATAGAGCTCTTCCTGATGCTCGCAGAAATTATTGCTGCGGAAGAACGAGTGGAGATCGATGACAAACCTACGAAACGGAAGGAGACGGCACGCCAAATATCCCACCTTTCCCTCGTCTGCACCTCCTGGGCGCGCATCTTGCGACCACTTCTGTTCAACTACGTCCAATTGTGGTGCTACGATGATCTCAAGTTCCTAGCTATAATGCTCAGCTCCAAACACTCTGCATGGCTAGCCTCGAGGATCACTCGTCTCGATATCTTTCTTCCCGCGCAAAAAGAGTGGTGCCTCTGGATAGATCGCGTATGCCGATTGCTTGCACGACGGCTTGTCAATTTGAAAAGGCTCGGATACAATCCGAGGTCTTACGAGGCGATTGCCAGCCATCGGCTCTCGCCGGACAACCTACCGACCATCTGTTCCACCTCGCGTCCATTTTTCGCGAGCTTCAGGAGCGTGAAAGAATTCACCATATCCCGGTTCCGCCTCCAGTCCTTTTCCTCCTTTTTACATCTCGTGGGAGAGCTCACCAACTTGGAGGTCTTGATATGCAAGGATCTCTCTTGGTCGATTGAACCCTCCCCCCATCGGCCGCTATCCCGTCCGGCGTACCTACGACGCCTACGGACGGTATACACAAGCGGCGTCAAGTATCGCTGGATGGTGACTTGGTTTTTCGCTGCCATGCTTGCAAATCGTCTGTCAAATGCAGACGAAAACAACTTCACGGACGTCACGATCATCATCTGGCTCGTGAAGCTTTTCTTCTGCGAATCACGCCACTTCACCACAAACATGGAGCTTGTGTATGATGGCCAAGGTGAGTGCTTTTGCAACCAGACCTGCCTAGTTGCCCTCATCGCATTGCAGATAAACTCACCCTCTGGGCGGCCGCACTTTCCAAAACACCAGAAATCGAGCTGACCTTCTGGCCATCTGTTCGAACCACTATTGGTACCCCTTCTTCCGCCATCCGCCACATCGTCATCTACTGGTTTCATCGCGCCTGCGATATCGGTCGAATTCTATCGTGCGATTGGGAGCATCTCGACCGTGTCTTGTCGAGATCCGCTCGGAACCTTCAGTATATTGACATCCGTTGCGACGCGTCGTACCCCGTGCCGCAGTTCACCAAGATTTACTACACCATTCGGCCTCGCATGTCCCTGTTAGACGATCTGGAGCTCCTTGCAATACGACACGCGGATTCTAGCATTGTCGGGTGCTTCGGAGGTCCATTGGTCATGCTTCCCTATCAACCTTACTCTCCCACCCTGGGAAAACTAGACGAGGCATGCTGGGAATTCTCCTCGGACGGATGTCCCGGGATTCCTCTCATCTCAGATTCAAAGAACTCTCTGGAGAGCGAGCATCAAGCTGTCTTGTTTGAAGGTTGCTTATCGAAGATGCGCTTCTATCTGCATGTGAGTTCCCATTCAAATCTCCACGTCTACAGCCGACAGAGTTGTGTCGCCGAAAGGTCGTAGGATATAACCCATACATGGGAGGCCACCTTCTCTCGATAGGAGATGAACAAACCAGGGATGAACAAGTTCCCTTCACGCTCGAGGCTCTGTTGAAACAACTCCACGAGGCTATTCAACAATTCTTCTTCGAGGTTAGCACTTCTATCCGGCACCGTCTCCGGCCTGGGCTGATTTTATATGGGTAGAGCGAGGATCTTAGGTACCAGGACGAGAGGACAAACTACGTGCAGTTGGATGCGCTGGAGATTACGGATATCTATCTCCTGCGGCTATTCAAATATGGACATGTGCTCCAGCCCGTACTCGCATGTCGTTCTCATTGTTGAGCATTATGAAATTACCGTGGATTTCGTTACGACAATTCAGACGGATATCCAAGACGTGAGTCTGTCAGGCTATCTGACAGGCCCTGATAATAGTGTTTTCCTCCAGTATGTTGGGGTGTGTACACGATGCTTCGCACCCATACAGACGTCCGCGCCAGTGCACATGTCCACCACTTCCGTCGTCCTCACCACCCGCCGCCGTGGTCAACCCAACTAAGTAGTAGGTCTCAGCAATCCCTCTGTGCTCCGATTTGGCGAGGAAAACTTACGCATTCGGCTTGACAACGGTCTACCGTAGGGGCCATGCAACAGCATGTTATATCCTCGCCGGGGCTTGGCTCCCGCAGTCTAAGGCGGTGCCTCCCAATGTCCCGTGCGCATGGCGGAGCTTCGCAGCACACAGCGACGGTACTCTGGATGCCGGCGAGTAGGGCCACGAATGAGAGTAAGGTGATGCGCATGTCTGACCTGGTGAGGCGACAGTGGTGGTTTGAAGGTACGTTTTGCTCTCACTCTCCGGAGATTTTATACAACGAGTATAATCAAGGCGTCTCCGCCCATCTACACTCCACCGGAATGCTGCCTCATCAAAGCCTGTTACTCGGGAGTGCGGTATTGGCCTGTACCGTTCTCCACCCGTGCCTCGATAATCAAATTTAAACTGACAGTGGAGAATGTTCTCCTCGTCCGGTGCACATCGGGGAATGTGGCAGATTCTGTGGCAGGAACACATGAGCACCGACCATATTGATAGATTCCAATGTATTTATCACCAGATAGGTGTAGTCACTTACCATCCTCGACCATGACTGACTACAGCGTAACGCTGGTAGACGTAATTTGCAAGAAGATGCTGGCATCCAACCTCGCACACGACAGGTCACTGGGGGTAGGGCTCTTGATGCGTGGCGCAGGTGCCAGACCCGACGTCGCCTGCTGTGAGCACATTGGGTGGTGCAACGAGGAGAAGCTCGATTCTTCTGCTGCGGTGAGTAAGCCCAACGTCTCGCATTTGTTATTCAGTCGATGACAACAAATGGAACCATGGCATGAGCATTATCTCAGTATTGCTGTAGATAGGTGCAATTTTTTCAAACCACTTTTCTAAACCTTACACCTGCCGTTGAATGATATTATCTGCAAGTCTATGTGAGTAGGAGACCTCGCCGTCGCTGAGGAGCAAAACAATACACGCACCACCGCATGCTTCAAGACGCTGGTTGAAGACATTTCACAAGAGGCGACGAGATGATGGATTATATGATTAAGCCTTTGTCTGGTTCCAGAGAATCCGTCGGGGGCCGCAGAGCAACTTGAAAGTGTAACTCACAATTCGTAAAGCGTGACATTTGTCCCGCTTGTGATGTGTGACATATCTCTTCGTTGACCTGTCACTGACCTTCTGTGACTGCATCAGTACATGCTGTGACGCGTGACCTCTTCGATCAACCGCTCAAGGCCTCTGGAAGTCTCTCGACTGCACTCGCGTACGACGCGTTCACTCATAAGATACCGCGCATCATGGCATGAAGAGTATCAACCACGACCACAACCTCATCTCTGCATCACTCGCCGGAACATGAGTCCAGAGCAGACAGAACTCGCTCCCTCCGACACTAGCAAGGTACCTCTTGCGCTCCCTCCACCCCCTGCAGACGACGCGGAGAGCACACCGAAGCTGGAAGTGGGCTCGGAGGTGAAATTCGACGAGATTGGGCCGCTAGTTGTGAACAGCGACGGGGTATGTACGTTATCATCGCGGTGTGTACGACTATGAGTTGATGAACAAACAACAGACGCTCTCGCGCATCGCGAATTGGCCAAACATGACGCCTCCCGAGAGGGAGCGAATATTTAGGGTACTGACAGCAAGAAATAAGTGCGTTTCTCTGTCTTGTCAACCGGATGAAGACGTTTTTGACATTGTCTTCGTCTCCAGGATCCGTCTCGCAGACCAGAAGGCGAAACTGGAGGCTGCGGACGTAAAGGAAATATGATACCTGTACATTATGGCCGAACATGTTACATAACCCCTCGAGATAGCCATTCAACATCATCTTCCGGCTCACCGAATTCTATCCGTCCGCGGTTCCTGGAGTGCGTGGTGGTTAGACTGAAACTTGCCTGTACGAGTTTGTTTCATGTTGCAACCATGCGGACAATCTGCTATCGCGCTACCTTACTGTCTATCTCACAGGGCAGGAACGGGGCCAAGGAACCAGCAGGTCTCGCCTACCCCAACATCTTTGAGGAACGCGTGGTTCGCTGACGGAGCCGGTGTGTGATGGTTCCTCTTTCATTGTCAGTGTAGTGATAAACAATCTCAAAGGCCACAATTAATCCGCTTGTCGCAGAAAATAGTGCATCACGAGGTTCGACTCAACGACCCGGCTGAGACGACAACTCGACTGAGGGGAATGAAGCACGATGTTTCCCCTGATAGTCGAATCGCCACCTATGGAACTATCGCGGCGGGCGAACAAAGGGAGGAAGCACCATCTGCTCGCTCCGTGACCCTTGATATGCGAGCTCACAGTAGCTTAGCTCGCAGAGTGATAGTAAGGGCCATGCACCTCCGTCCAATTCCTAGGCCCATAGACCTATTCACCTATAAATACGGTAGAAAATACAGACGAAAGACAGGCTCTTCCGCACAACTACCACCACCAACAAGAACAGCCAAACCCTTGCGATGCGCGTCACCCTCTTCTCCCTCGTCGCTTTGCTCGCCGGCATTCAGAGCACCACCGCGCTTTGCTGCTACTACGGCTCCGCCGGAACCTGCGGCCGCTCCCTCGGCGAGCGGGAGCTCAAGCTCCCCAGAGAGTCAGTCATCAACGCGATCTGCTGCTGCTCTGCGGGTTCCGCGGCGGCATGCACCGCCAACTGCGTAAGTTTGGTTTTTTCGCGATATGTCATCGTTACTGATGGTCCCTTAGTAAGGAGGCTCAGAGCGATGAGGACGTTGGGCACTCATGTGGACTTATTATGCGCGGAGAGGCTGGGGCAATGGAGTGTATTGTGTTGCATGTTTAAATCGAGAGTGATCGCGAGATATCTATCAACGTCATACCCTCTGGAACTTTCGAAGAGACTTTCTAACCGCTAGCATCGCGCTACACCGTCCGTAACCCAGGTTTCGGGCCTGCACTCGTCGCCCGTGTTGACCCCCGAAGTTAAGACACTCTGATCTGGGCCTTCGAACTTCTCATCAGTCGGTTGTGGCTGCATTTCTGTTGAACAGGGTACAGTACTTTCGCGACATTTCTACCCCATACAATGCCCACCTCATGACGGCCAATCCACTGCCCGGCCCTCTTCTAAATTCCATCGAAAGAGGAACGCGCTCCGTCAGCGATCCACCCTTCATTACTACGATGAGTATTTCAGTATGTACAGCAAGGTGCGATCACCTGTGTCTGCACTTATACAGAGAGTGTTGCAGAGGTTCACGTTTCCGACAGCGCAACAGCACACCGCGTCAGCGGAAGGAGGCTCGCTCAGCCTGAGGTTCAAGTCCTCTGCGGTGCGGGCGCACGATCCGGAGCCGTAGTAGCAGCACACGGCTGTGGCGCCCTGGATGCCTGCGAGTAAAGTGACAAGGATGAAGACGGTGACGCGCATTCTGGGGCTTGTCGATGGTGTTTCTCCTTCCTTCCTGCTTTCCGAAAACTTTATAGGCGACTATTCTCGCCAAGATAAATAAGACGTCTATGGACTGCCTTGCCTAGCTCTGAAAATCGCAAAGTTAGAGCCCGCGGGACGTGACGCTCTTGTAAAGCGAATTGACGCTCCCCGCTGAGCGGCCAACTCCGCGAGCAGACTCTCGGGGACGTGTCTTGAAGGTAGGGGTGTGAGCGTTTGGGAAGTGACAGTGACCGTAGGAATGGTTGTGGGACTGGTCAGAGACACGACGACGGGCTTGGAATTGAATCTACATACTTTGCGCTTTACTTCTACTAGAGACGCCAGAGTGTGTTCTCCGAGAAGCCGGCAATTTCGTTGGGAGACGTCACTAATGGAAGTGATCTTTGCTTTCACATCCCCTCACCGACACCATGAAGTGTAACGGCGATGAAAGACCGACCGACTGCGGGTTCTCGAGTTCCTAGGGGTCGCGGTTTGCATGGCCGCTCGGAAGATGTTGTTTATCTACAAGCGCCGCCGTCAGCGTCCTGCCAGGAGACTTCAGTCAACTTCTCATCTCTATCGGTCTCTCTTTCTCGCATGTCATTAGGGCCAAAAGGCTTGTAAAGGCCGCTAGAATAGAGGCTCATGATGACAGGCAGATCTGCATGGGTACCTCCACACAGCCTTAGCTGCGAGTGCGGCGCCCACCGAGGCGCACGTCGATAAGGTGCTATTCGGCCTACACGAACGCTGTCGTATGCTGGTGCCGGTAGAATTGAGGAGTCGAGGCAAGCTTCCCAGAGACCTCAAGTCAGCCCAGGCTACCGCTAATTTGCAATGAGCCTCACCTGTTCCGTGACCATCCTCGCCGTCGCCCACTACATCTCCGCGTACCGCATTTGTTGGTTTGTGGTGTTCTCTTGCAGTGGTGTGTGCGGCTCGTCAGAATCTTGACGCAACGGCAAGGGTACTCCGTGACATGGGGCCCCGCTGCATGGCGCTGAGTTCCGACGACTATGAGACGCGCTGAGCTCTTTTCAACTGTGAGGACGTACCAACACATAACGACGCCTATGAAAGCTCGGCGGGAAGCTTGAGAGTGGCACCGACGACCAGTATCTGAGGTAGAGGGGGACAGAGCTGGTAGTGGTCGGGTGCCGTGTTTGAAAATAAACTTGGGCCGTGTCGACCGGTATTATGGGACATGGCACTCAGTCCGGCAGAAGCTCTGTGACGAAACGACATGCTCGTAAGCTCCAACGTAGACGAGACCAAATCGAGCCTGGAGAACAATTATTTCTGACGGAAAGTGTGACCAAACCCGTCGAATTAAAAGCGCCACTGACCACCAATCTTTTGATATTTCTCTCCTCGCCTACACACGGCGTCACTAAGCGCATAAAACAGTGGATCATCCCGAACACAACTCACCAACAAGGCTACGATGCGTGCCGAGCCAGCGGCAGAGGTACCTTCGCTCCTTCCCCACCCTGCCTCCCTCGACGGCGCAAACTCCCCGCACATTTGAGAGAGCATCTATACCCACTGGGATGGGCCGAACACGTAGTAGGACTGAGCTAATTGACCCATCTCCCGCATCCTTCATAGTTTGAAACGGACGGTGCGGCCGTATACACGCTGGCCTTACGAAGCCGTAGCAGGTCGTGTCAATATATAGGACGTCAAAGTGCAACTCGCAGCACGCACCTAACCCCACACCATAGTTAACCACCCGACATAGAACGTCCAGCGATGCGCCTCACCTCTTCCACGACCTCCTCGACCGTCGCACTTTTAAGCGCCGCTGGCGTAGCGACTGCGAGCTACTGCTGTTATTGGGGCCCTGGAGCAGGATGCGCACTCGCAGTCGAGGATCCGACGTTCCGAGTCACCGAAATCTACCAGGCGTCGGGGCGATGCTGTTGTGTCGCCCCAACCGTATCGCTATGCTACGCTTTATGTGAGTACGACGCAACGATAACGGAGACGGGGTGGTGCTTACGATTGACCATAGGCCTGGACGCGCCATGGTCAGCAACGACAGTGGCATCCGACCTACTCAACGGCCGCGAGAAGAGATGATATTTACGCTGGAGAAGGGGTCGCGGATTTCTTTTTGCTGTGAGTAACCCCTCCTCTGTCACACCTGCGTCGGAAACCAAACTATCCTGATTCAGATGACATTACGCCGACAACACGGACGCTCTACAAAACTAGAGACATATTCTACTACCTGTAGCACAGACAAGATCACATTCTATACCTATGCGGCAAAGATCAGAGAGGTGTCACGACGCCGGAGTACCGAGCTCACCAGGAGAATCCAACGACGACAGAACCGGAAACCAGAAACAGATTGTCATCGCGACCTATGGGCTTGTTCTATGCGGGCCATCGCAGTGGAGACATCTTTGCAAAATTTGTCCTCGCCCAAAAGTTCGACAAGGCCAGCGCGCTCGAAGGCACGGCGTGGCCCGCTCCTTAGATGCGTGATGTAGATGTCGACGTTGCTGCCCTTGTAAGTCTCGACGAGCTCTTGCAGAATTTGGATTGCTCTGCGGACAGGTCAGCTCAGGGATAGCACAGCCACAGGGACGGACAACACGTACGAAGCATCAACGCTGTCCACATCTGCGAGGTGGAACACGAGGGTACTAGCGTGCTGTCTGTGCGGCTCCTCTGACGGATGGTGGCGGTCTACGCCGTAGAGTTCTAGCCTCCGTAGGCGTTCTATGTGACATGTCAGAACCTTGTACGTTGACAACGAACTTCCCGCTTACCCTTCAATTGGGCAGTGTTCGCTGAAACGAATATTAGTCAGGGCGACCAATTTCCATCAAGGTGATAGTACGCACCAAAGTCAAGGTTCTCCTTGAGCCTGACAATGAGGGCGCCAGGGACGTCCTCTGCAGCCTCTGGGTTTTCATTAAGAGGTTTCCATATATCCGTTCCGGGTATGCGTCCCTGGATCGGGATTGTCAGGAGATAGTTCGAGAGGCGAATACGTAAGATACATACCAGGATGGTCATACGCGTCTTCGAAGACCGGTGCACGACAAGGAGGAGCGAGATGATGAGACTGACGGCGACACCAATCTCGACGTTCCAAATGATCGTGCAAAAGAAGGTTAGCGCCATGAGTGCCAGGTCAACCCACGCGCGCATTCTGTTGATTCAACCATGCGTTAGTGGGGCGGAGGGAGGTATCAAAAGTTAATGAACGTACCGCCAAAAGAATTTCACATCGTGCGGTACCTCCGCCAGGAGGCTGAACACAACGAGGCAAATTCTAATATCTGATGAGCGCGTGAACGGTCGAACAAAATCCACGCCACCCACATAGAAGCCAAGACGCATTTCGGCAGGTAGTACAGCCACGGTAGCAGGAAGAAGATGGCAAGAAGTACAATGGAGGAGCAAATAAGGGATGCCATTTGCGTGCGAGCACCGACTTCACCGTTGATTCTCGAACTGCGTCAACTGTCAGATATGATACTAAGTTGAGAATGAGGCACTGACCGTGTGATGGAGCCATAGGCTGGCAATGTCCCCGGTATGAATGAACCCGCGATGTTGCCAGCACCGAGGGCAACAAGCTCGCGGTTCGGGCTGATGCTGTACCCGTACTTGGACGCATTCTGTTTCGCGGCAACTATGCTGTCCAAGAATCCGACGATGGAGATCAACCTGCGTTGTATTATGAGCGCAGTGCCGCAGCAGTAAAATTGAATCACATACACTGCGGTTGATGTTGTTTTCCGGACATAACGCAAGGTACCACGGCGCAGCGGGAACTGAAGGAACGAGCTTCCGGTATTGATCGGTACCGATCCTAGGATGTCAATACCGTCGTCGTCCCAGTCAAACTGATCGCTCAGGACTGGCGGAAATATGGCACTGAGCTGTGGTTGCTTGAAGGAATTGCTGTAGACTCACTGGTGGATATGACTACGACCAAGAACACTTCTGGGACACGGTAAATCCACCAATACCGCTTGCAGGCAACCTTGACCTTCCTCAAGGCAACGAGAATAGCCAATGCCGAGAAACTAACAATGGCAGTCAGGCGGTGCGACTCTGAGACGGCATTGTTGAACAGGAATAATGCTTTGTCGAGAGTTGAGATCGGATTCAACGAGTGCTGGAGAGCAACAAGGCCCAGCATTGGTATCAGCTGCTCGCTATGACAATATCAGCACGCATACACGGGCTCCGGAGCAAGAACTTACATCATGATCACTACTGCGACTGCAGTCACGAATCCGCGGAGCAGCGCACGGCTCAAGACGACATCCAAGAAGCCAAGGCGGAAGAAGCCGAGGAAGAAACTCATTAGCCCGACCTATACAGTGTTAGCTTGGGAGCTTGAGCTGAAATGAACGTAATAGAGCCTACTTGGAAGGTAATCACTGTGGAGATGGCTAGTCCTATGGCGTCTGGATCCACCGGATGCGAGTGAGGATCCGAATGGAGCACCTCGTTCACGGCTTGACCCACAAGAAGGGAAAGTGCGGCCTCCGGAGCTACGTTCAGCTGACGCGATGTTCCGAGGAGCGCATAGATGATGCCAGGAATAGCAGCAGAGAACTGCGAGGCGTCAGTTACGAGTAACACTCTGAGCACAACAGAACACGCACCAGACCCGTAACGGGACTAAGTTTCGCGAGCGAAGACGCGTATGAGACAGACTGGGGTATGAGCATGGATGCTACGGTAACCCCTCCAAGAATGTCACCACCAAGACTGTATCCGAGCCGCGGCGCAGTTAGCATTATCCTCTACGCACGGGTAGACTCTACTCACAGTTCCAGAGAATATGCGGGTATCCATGCAGTAGATGGTATATAGTACTTGACTTTCTGCCAATGCGAGACGCGTCGCTGGTGCGACGAACCCGGTAGCGGTGTTGCTGCGTAAAAGGTCACGTCGGTGGTCGAGCCGCAATGAGATCGATACTCACCATGTCCAGGTGTCTTTGGCCCACTCTCCAGATCCTCATGAACACCCAAAAGAGCCGTCCTCTCGTCAGGCGTACCTGGCGTTTTCTGTCCGCTGTTCATGTTGTCTAGGTACAGCCGCCTGAGCGAGGATGCCGCAGAAGGGTGGCTGGAGATTCCAGGAGACCCTCCCGCGGAATGCCCCTCGATATAGCCTTGATCCATGGTCCTCAGAAAACGTGCCGGTTTGTCAGAAAGGTTGACGGGCCGGAGAATACCAATATGCTATCGCAGGGGGACAGCGTTATCTGTATCTGAAGGCTCGACAGGGCCGGAGGGCGTGTCGTGGGCGGGGTTCTGTGCGTCGGGTTAGGTCGTGAGGTCGTGAGCGGCGGCGACGGCCATGAAGGTTTGCGGCAAGGAGCCTTGGCTTGTTGAGCTTGGTGGGCTGCTTAATTCTGGCGGCTCGGTTCAGCTTTCGCGGGTCAGTTGACCAATCAGAGCATCCGAATTCGTGCCGTAAATGATGGCCGAGAGTGGTGCAGTTCGATTGAGGCTGCGGGAATCGCCGAAGCGAACCGATCGGGCAAAGCGACGCGCTGAGCAGGCATCCTTCGAATTCGAGTTGCGCTACTCCATTTCTCTCTGCTGGAGGCGAGAAGCCAAGTACAATAGTACACAATACACACAACTATTGGGCCCAGTGTAATTTCATTTTAAGTATCCCATCAGCAAGGGAAATTTATTGTGCGTACGGTGGTGTACAGAGAGCAGGTACAGAGCAGGTACGACACGACGTATTAATTATTGTAGCTACACGTACAGAGACTGTTACACGTATGGTAACGTTTTACACACAGACAGATAGAAACGGCAAGACGATTACGCTCGTCACACGTCAAAGAGCGGCTCGTATCATATAAGTTGGCGCTGCAAAATGAAGCAAAGCGCAGCGTCGCCAAGCAGCGGCTTCGGCCTAGGGTAGCGAAGCAAATGAAGCAAGTCCGAGTCAAGTTAATGCAATAATAAGATACCGGAAAGGAGTGATGATTGAATGCAGAGATAGAATGAAGATGGTTGTGAGTACAACAGAGCGGTGAAAATGTAAATGCGAAAAAAGGTCATGGCCATACACACACCGGATCTAATTGAGATTCAGAGAGCGCAACAGCATTCCCCGTACGCCACCGAAATTGCGCCCGGTGCGTACGGGGTTGGGGCGAGAGGGGAAGCCCTGTACAGAGTCCTGAGGCTTTACGGGCACGGGAGTGTGCAGGAACAGAGTGGCAACCTCCGAAAGAGGATCGGAGGAGGCCTGAAAAGGTATGTTAGCGCCGATAGCTCGGGGAGGCAGAACAGATTCCACATACAAATCGCAAATGCCGGTGTTTGCTGCTATCGGCCGTGGGCGTTGTGAGATCGTCCTGCGACATTGTAGGATACGTCGCACGGGGCGCCGACATGGGGATGAACCCTCTGCTCCTTGAGCTCTCCTCCATCCTGGCATCCCAGATCAGTGGCGGCGCCACTGGGCTCGACAGCGTCTGTACGGGAGACCGAAGCAGGTCATCGTCTTCGTTGTCCGAGTCACCAGCGGCCGACGATGATGAGTGGGTAATAGAAGGCAGTGGTGGGGGCGAGAAGGGCCGAAGGACCGGAGGGGAAGTGTCTCCTCTCACGGAGTCTTCGTAGCATAGTTCCGCGAACGCTGTGAACGGCGCCAGTAGTAGCTGGGCGTCCAGAGCGGCGAGACATGCGGCTAGGTCGGAATAAGGGTCGGACATTCCCTCGGGCGCCCCCATGAGGTGTTGCAGGTGTAAGAGATGATACGCGGGTGGTGGAATGTGAGGTCGCGATGGAACCGGCGGCAGGGGCCTAGCTCGGTAGCTCTGATCGGTCGCGTCTGGAGGTGTTGGTGTCGACGTGGAGGTAGAGGGGAGAGTGGGGAGGTTGCGGCCAGCGCTGCGAAGAAGGGTGGACTGACCATCGGACGCAGCCTCGCTCTCACTATAGTCGCTTTCACCATCCACATCTCCCTCAGTATCACGTTCATCATCGGCATCCTCCGTCGAACCCCCCAGTTCATCGTCATCATCCTCCCAGATGCTCTCCCCCATGAGTGATTGGCGATGAGTTGAGGGGGCGGCAGAGGGCGCGGTGGACGCGACTCCTACCGAGTGTTCATACGTCGGTGGGGCATGATCGTAAGCGTAGTCGTCGAAGGCCTGCTGCAAAGACGCCAGAAGATAAGGTGGTGGCTTGAGAACATCGTCGAAGCTGAGAGGAGGCTCGCAAAGCCAGTCGGGCACCCGCTGCAGAGTCGTCGATGAACAGCCGCGGCGCGAGATTCAACATCCATTCGTCGAAACACATGGAGGGGAAGGGGGATTTGAGATCAGCGGAGATGGGAGAACAGAGACGAGGTTCCAGTGAGCAATGCGACATCAGAGTAGCAGTGCGGAGAACATACGTCGTTTGTGAGCGATTGGATCGAGTACCGCGATGTGGAGGCCATCTTGAGGGACCTGGAAGATGGTGGCGAGGAGCAAGAGACGAGAGGAGCTGTCGGAAGAAGTTTTGTGGCAGGGGGCGACTCGTGCGGGAACTCTAACATTCATGCAGTCAGTTGGCTTCCATCAGCGCCGACCACTGGCAGGCAGGCCCCAAATTGCCCGTGTGGGCGGTGCACCGTTCGCGCTGGAGAAATCATCTGTTTGCGCAGACGACCGAGGGCCTGGGACTGCGAGGGAATCACATACCTGCGTCGGGACACACAGCCACGGTGTGCGGAATTCCGCGAGGGATGCACTGAGAAAACGGGTGCAGAGGATGGTCGGGGGAGATCAGGAGTGTCTACACGCCCAGCGAGGGAGCCTCGCTGAAGAGCCTGAGAGGCCCACTGGCCGTCTTTTGTCCTCGGCATCGGTCCTCGAGGCAGAGCAGCGCTGCGATAATATTTTTATTGTTAGCGTCGTTTCGGATTGTCGCCGGGAATCACGATCACTGCCCACGGGGAGACGCCAGAAGTTTAGCTTCCGTCATTGGTGGCCGACATGGCTCGAGCGCGTCCTCCGTTGCTACACCCGCGCCCCCACATGTGCAGCGTGGAGTTGCTGGCAGGGTGGCCGAGCCGAGAAAATCACATCGACGCAGGCCTGCGCGCGCAACGACGAGCGGGACGCGGTCAGGCCTGAGTCCGGCGTGTCCGACCATCACCACCACTCACCAAATCGAATCGGTTGCCAGGCGCCGCGACGTTTTCCAGTAAACCAGGCAAAGTCACACATAGATCGTGTACCATGACGCGATGGATGGTGTTCGATGAATGCGGAAGAGAAGATGATAGCAACCACACAGCTGCAAAGCGCAGAGACAATTGGAGGCGCCCATTATGGCCCTTACCATCATTGGCCTAGCTCCGGAGGCAGCGGCCGGCCTCCGTGCCGCTTTGCGGTCACGTGCACAGTCATGATGAGCGCGACGCGTCTCTGACGCGTCCAGTCGAAGTCGGGTTTGACCTCGTCCGACGCCGCGATCGGCCTATGAAAGATATCATGTTTTACCTGTCATTGTAAATCATTATAGAGGCCGCTTAGATGGAGCATGGCGTCTGTCGATGACTTCGGGGACAATGGGGGCGCGAAGGGGAGGCGAAGGGCCCGGGAGAGGCTAGCAAGAGGAGTCGACAACCTCTATACAAACGTACAGGTGTTATTCTATCCCAGAATTACTCCCTCCGGCACTCACGTTATAGCGCTGCATGGTCTCTCCCCGAAAGCAATCGCTTTTATAAATTTCGACGGTGGCGTCTACAAGGGTGCATCTCGGACGGGTCTTTACAGTCTTGTGGCGTAATCCAGGCCACCTAGTAGCATATTCCGTCTTTGAGCTAACATCAGATCAACCTGCAAAGCTTCAGTTTAGAATAACAAGTGGGATCGACCACTCGAGAGATGCGCTCTGGATCAATTATGCATTATGCATTGTTCGGACAAACCTCCGAGTTTCCCCACTCGATAGCATAAGCCTCAGCCTAGCTTCAAAGATATTACGATGCATCGAATCTCGTGTGCAGCGACCTTATCGTAGGAGGTAAGATAAGCTAGCACTATACTACTTCTTGACCCGAATTTGAAGCGTATCTGGCGGCCCTCAAAGCTTGATTCAAAGTGACTTTCTCGTTCCCCCCAAGCAACGCGCTTGGGCGGTAGATATTACTTTACGGTCGCTTCCGTCTTATGACCTGGACGCTCTGTAGACGTGTACACCGCGACTATTACGTGAACAACATTCATTGGGCTCAAACCCTCCACGATGCAGGGAAACGGGCTGTCTCTCTTTGGCAGACGTTTCTGATCTGAAGCGTCCCGTTATGGGCCCCGCTTCGTGACCCGAAAGATTGTACGTTTCGGGGTCACAACTCTGTCTTAGCGGAGTGCGAACGAGTGTTATCCTTTACTGAACCCGGGCCTTCCTGTCTTCATCTGCCCTTCCGCGACTCTCCCACAGACAACACGTTCCCGCTACCCGACCTGCTTTTCGAACTGCCCGCCAGTCTGTACGCTGCACGACACGACGAACGCGACGAGCGAGCAACCTACACGTAACGGCGGACCTCAAGCGCGCTGAGCAATGCACAACGTGTTCTCCGCCAGGTGGGAAGCGATATCAAAAAGGAGCTACGAAAATCAACCAACATGCGGACAACACGTGTAGATTGAGATGTCCGTAGAGTAGCGACCCTGAAATGTCCGCTATATTATCGGCCGCCAGCACATCTCATCTCTCTCCTCACCCCCATCTCTCCCTCCGCCGTTGTCCCGACCATGGCTCACAACGCCTTCGGCTCGTCCTTCTCGTCCTTCTCTCTGGAGCCAGCGCAGGCCGCTGAGAAGGTCCGAAGACATCCAAAGTACTACTTGAATGGGGGTGACATCCACTTTTTGGTGCGTTGTGAACCTTATCATCGTCGTTGAGGAGATCGGCGTCGCTGATCAACCCACCGCTCTCGTGTCCAGGTGGAGAACTACATTTTCCGTGTACATCGTTATTTCTTCGAGCGGGAATCGCAAGCCTTCCGGGAGTGGCTTGGTGTTCCGCCTGCGCCGGGCCAACAACCGAGGGGATCGTCAGATGCCAACCCATATCCGTTGGACGACACTCGCGAGGAGGATTTTTCACGGTTTCTTTGGGTGTTCTACAACCCGTGAGTCGCCCTGCGTTTTGATTCTGGTGTGCTGTACTGATTTTGCGCAGAAAATACTCGATTTACGACGCGAACGACCACGAGTGGATCTCGATCCTGAAGCTGTCGCATTCTTGGGACTTCCCCGAAGTGAAGCGATTGTCAATACGAAACATCGAGGGCTTCGAGCTCGAGCCCGTCCGCAAGATCGAGCTGTACCAGATCTACGAAGTCGACAGGCGGCTGCTCATCCCTTCATATGTCGCCCTTGTCAATCGTCCGCAACCCCTTACGCTACAAGAGGGTCGGCGTCTCGGTCTCGATACCGCGCTCATGCTGGCTACTGCCCGTGAGTGCGCCAGAGGCAAGAAGGAGAGTGGCAAGCACAGTCCCACTGCGTCGAGCCTACCCGCGGACGTCATGGCCGAGATCGTGCGCGACGTCTTCGCTCTCAAGCAGCGGACTCCGGCCTCACCCGCTCTCGGCCCCATCGCAGACGGCGCAGGACCTGCTGCGTTCGCGGTCACTCCCCTCAGCCCGTCTCGCATCGTCACGAAGGCGCTCCCCAAACAAGACCCGATGTCCCCTTCCCCCGCGCCGATCTCACTTCCTCCTACTCAGCATGCCCATAAGGCGTCGGAGTCCAGCGTCAAGTCACCGACGAAGACGAAGATCGAGATCCCCGCATACCCTCTCGCCCAGTCCATCTCGCAAACAGCGAACACCCCGTCTGTGCCGAAGGTCGGGGACGTCCCTGAGTACCTCGCCAACAGCTTCGCGACGCCTCCTCCGAACGCAAACGCAAACGGTTCCGCGAAGTCCTCAGGAGGCAGCAAGGACTCGACCCGGCCTGCGAGCCCCACGAAGGCTGCCTCCAAGGAGAAGGAGGAGGACAAGAAGGAGGCTAAGAAGGACACCAAGGACAAGGACGCGAAGGCTCCTGCCGGACCCGCGACCCCTTCCCAGGCCCAAGCTCCGACGCACAACGCTTCAAAATCAGGTCAGTCTTCGGTGGTGAGACCGTGTTTACCATTTGTATTCTGATTTGTGTATTGAATTAGTTTCCAACAGAGGGAACCGCTCTTAAAGACGACAAGCAACCCGCCGCCGCAAAGCTCGAAGACCCGAAGACCCCAGCAACCCCCTCCGACCCCAAATCCACAGAAGCCAAGCTCGCCGACGCAGACAAGAAAGATGGATCCCGCCCCGGAACACCCTCCAACGAAGGCTCCGTCTCCGGTGAATTCAACAAGTGGGCCAGCCGAATCAAAGGGGGGAATAAGAGCAATGCTTCCGGGGGTGGGAAAAAGTCTGGGAAGTAAATTTGGCTTTTGGAAGGACGAGGCACCCTCACCCGGATATGACACGGACACTACGAGTACGGCTAACAATGCTGGCATAGTTGGCTATGAATTCCACGATCTTGCTACGAAGAAACACGAGTCTGTCGCGCGTGATGCGAAGGTGGAGAACACTAGTGGTGATCGCGGGAAGCCAGCGCATGCTGGTGAGTGTGACGAGCGAGCAACGAACGGTGTCGATGTAAAGCTTTCTTCAGGTGAGAAGAGTGAGGAGGTGAAGGAATCAGCGCCCCCGCCCGCTCCTCCACTCCGCGACGCGCCCGCGCCCGCGGAAGATATCAAGCCCGCAGCTGTACCCGTGCCCGAACCTGTTCCTGCCACGCAGGAGAGCGTAGCGGAAAAGGAGTCTGCATCACACGAGGCGCCTCCCGCTGACGTACAGGACACGTCGGCAGCCGTCGCCGCAGATGGCCAGAGCACCGCCGAGCAGAACGGGTTGACTGACACGTCGACCACGGATCCGTCTGCAGCTGCCGCCGAGACGTCCGCAGAGCCTGCCAAACCCACCCAGGAACCATCTGCCCCTGTCGCTCAACTAGACACAACCACAGCGGCTGCTGCCGACCTTTTCAACCGTGTTCCCACCGAACCAGGCGATGTCGGCCCGTGGGACTTTGGCACAGGCCCCGTCGATGCCAACCCCGCACCGCCCACCGATCCACAGGAGGATCTTCTGGCGGACGCTGTTCTGGTGCAAACCTCCGGCGCGGTTGCAGCCCCTGCCGATCCTGTTTCTACCGCTACCGCCTCTGTCAAGCCTACGACCACACTCAGCGTTGAGACTGGCGTGCCTCCCGTGCGCCAGCTCCGCGACAGCTCAGTACAGACCGCGATCGACGAGTCTAGCTCGTTCGCGCACGGTGCAGGACGCGTCTTGACGCCACGATCCGCAAGCGCACAGCATGCGTCAGCGCAGTCCCAGGCCGTGAACCCCATCGTGCGCACGCTCAGCACCGGAAAGGACGCGGGCGTGCAGAGTGCCGTCGAGCCCGGCGAGGATGCGAAGCGTTTCGCGGAGACCGTGGCGAAGAGTGCCCCCGCGGAGTCTGATAACTCGAACACGACGGAGAACAAGAAGACGGCGGAAGGCTCGAAGGCCGATGCGGAGACGACTGTGGACGGAACGGCGACGTCGGGCGTGCCCGAGAGCACCGCGAAGGACGAGGCGAAGCCTGACGCGTCTGCTCAGCCGACGGCCACCGCTGCTCAGCCCGAGGGCCAGGCACAGGACGACGGCAAGGTGTCGAAGCCTACGCTTCACGTCGACACTGGTAATGCCGCCGACGAGCCCCCTGCTGTGCCTCCGAAGGAAGAGGGCGCTGCAGCCACTGCTGCCGCGGGGGCGGAGGCAGAGGCAGAGGCCGCGAGCAGCCTGCCAAAACATATGCAAGACGCGGACGACGCAAGTACGGAGGGTGGTGATGGCACGAGTCGGTCTGCCAGCCCCGTAGCGTCGAAGAACAAGAAAAACAGAAAGCGCAAGGGCAAACAGGGCTAAATCTTCCCAACTTCGTCTCGCAATCCCATGAATTCCTTCCTGCTCCAGCTGTCCACTTCTCTCAGTTTTCGCCTCGTCAATCCCCGCCATGTATCGCTATGCAATGCTTTCCACATGCTCTGTATGCTTCGCAGCGGTCTTGCACGGCAACGATGTATTTTAGCTTTCAAGTTTCAGCCTGTATGTAATATTAGCAATCCACCCAGCTCCGTTCTCGAAAACTGCCATTCTGTTCCGCTGCCCGAAGCTTCCCGTCGCCGAACTTGAGCTTGAGCTCGGGCGCCGCGAAGTTGCGCTTGCCCGCGATCTTCGCTGAACGTTCAGTGACGGACCAATCGTTCCTCACCAAAACGTTCCCGGCTCATGACATGAACGTACTGTCGTACATTTGCAGATGATACCAGCTTGAAACCACAGCAAATATGTCTAGGAGAACTGCTGCACAGCACTTCAAGCTTTCAAGACGTAGAACATGGACAGCCTTGGAATGGGGGTATGGGCAAGAACTGAGTGATTCCACCGGCACGACGCGAGCTCCCACGATAGAATATACGGTCGATTCCGAGTTATGTAAGCTGAGGAACCCTGACATAAGTTTACTGGAGAATGAAAATGTTTACAGGTCGTGAAGCGTTTGTACGGAGGCAGCAATCCGACGGTACAACCCAACTTCGCCCATGATGAAGACAGCTTCCCTCCGCCGAAGTCGAGTGCGGACGCCACAAAGTCGTGTTTGCCGGCGGTCTCGCTGAACGTTCCGTGACAAACTTAACCGTCCCTCGCCTAAGTGCTTCTGGCGTACGCACGATCGCACCTCCCCCGGTTTTTAGCTCGTCGCCACCTTCTCGGCCGGGTCCTTTGCAGCTGCAAAAATACACCGTCCGGGAATTCTGCCCGCGCACGGCGAGCCAATCGCATGCAGAGAGGCTCGAGAAGGCTCTCGAGCACGTCCAATGGCCAGCTGGCCCACGTCATGAATCATACGCCCGACCTCGCCCGCCGCCACCATTTTCCCGCGTTAGCCAAAGCGTGCAAAAGTAGCCTCGAACAGTGAACATGATCGGCGCCTTCAGAGATTTAGCCGCAAAGTGGACTAAAAGCGGATTAAAAACATACAGAAAGTGCAAAAAAGCCTAAACCATCAGCGCTGGGCGCGGCGACCAGACTCTCGGCCGCCTCTGGGCGAAGCCTCCCGCAGCGAATCAGCGCACGGTTGGTCAACCGCCTCCTTCGCTTTCGCGCTGCCCCTTTTGGCAGGACGGCGGACGCGAATGGTTCTGGCGGAGGCGGAGAATATACGCGAAGGCGAGGAAAACTTACGGGGCGCACGCTTGTGCACGCAGCACACACCCACGGCCGGCGACGGACAGACGGACCCCAGCGAGAGGTGGGAACGGAAGGGAGGTGAGGCTTACTGCAGCGTTCCGTGGTGTGCGGGCCCCGACATACGTCCGAGCAGGCGAATGCTATCTGCATGCTTCGGGGAGCGTGGGGAATGGGCACGAGACGACTGTGACGTGCGGCGGCCACCGCGAGAGACCGCAGGCCAAGGGCGCAGCGGAGGCATATTCGCGGGAGAACTCCCGCAGGGCGCAGAGGTGGTATATATTCGGGGCCGCTGGAATCCAGGAACGCATTCCTGTGCGTGTATTTGAGTTTGCAGGAGCGTGCTCAGGGACGCAGCCCGCGCGGGTGGGGACAACATACATTGCGTCGTCGCCTCAGGCACCCGGGCACGAAATGAACTGTAAGGTTGCCCGACCCGTGTGCGATGCTGTGCATATCCACACGGTCGTGTGTAGGTTTCTAGTATGCACAAAGTGGCAGAAATCAGCGAGACATATCAAGTATGATAACTGCATTGATTGTGTTCAGCTGGACGAAAGAGTGGCTCTGGATAGCTCGGGGTCCTGTTGCTTTATATCAGAGCATGGCGAGACTGGACCTCGAGCATTGAGTTCATGGGTCGAGGCTTTGCCATGACGCACGAACCTCGCAATCCGAAAGCAGTGCTCCCAAAGTTACGTGCATATTTCGCGACGCGTCGCGGCACAATAGAATATGGGTAGTGCAAGCTTGATGCGCCAGCAGGTGAGAATACGCTTCATTCACGCTCTCGGTAATAGCGGTACGCAAAATGGCTTATTGTGGAGGGAGCTTGATCAAGTGGCATATGGGCGGCCATGAGGTGGAGAAAATCGCGGAGGACAACAGCGTGCGATGAATAGGTTGGGTAAAACGCTGGGCGGAATAGACTGTCCCGGTATGGGAATGCATTCTCTGGTGGGTCGTGGTGCCAGTCATAGTGCAGAAGTAGGACGAAGAGACACTATAGTGAGAATGCAGAAGGAATTCGTCAAGCATGGCGAAGGTACTTATTCGCGCTGCTTGTGACCTGATGGGCTTAGTGGGATACCAGCACAGTACTACCTTGTATAAAATGAGATAAAAGCTTCCTGTACGTTTTCCAATGGGCCGTGTAATCCTGTTCCTCCAAGCAGGGATCGCGGGTAGCGCGGAATCCTTGGGTGCAGACCGGGGTATGCTGGTCCGGTATGCGAATATGTAGGGCACCGAGCAAGTGCCATGGTTTATCGGGAACCAAAGAGCTTATGACCGCTCCGTTTCCCGCTTCACGGTTGCGGCAGCTGCCGAGGTGGTCAGGATCGCAGGTAGCAGCGCGCAGCGGTCACGCACCTTCTGCCCAGTCTCTGGCCTCGTACTTTTCGGACTGCTCGCCCTTCCGGCCCAGCAGCACCTCTCTCCAGGTGATCTCCTCCGTTGTCTCTACTCCGCGGGCGGCGGCGCGCTCAGCACCGGTCTCGTTGGCTAGTCGTCTGAGTGTGTCATAATCGTGTTGTGGGACGGGTTCTCCTGCGCGCACATGTCGTATAGTTTGCTCCAGAAGGTTTATCCTGGCGGTGTAGTGGGCGCGCTGTTCCTCTGAGTCTTTCCGGAGCCAGAGCATGTGGGTGCTTAGCGAAGTGAGGGCGAGACTGTAGATGATTTCTGGAAGGAATTTTGTGGTCATTTCGGCGCCGTGGGGGACGTGGAAAACGAATGCAATTGTCCTTGCCCTCGCTGGGGGCGCAGCTAAGGAAAGGGAAGGCGGTCAGCTGGGGTAGTCGAGTGGCAGGGCGTCGACCTACTGGAGGTAGTGGTAGTGGTAGTCGGTGTACCTGGGGTCTAGGCGGTGATGGACGCCTTCCTCGTCGGGCGCGTGGGACACCGTGCACCGGCCCTGTCCTTCCCGTTTCAGCCACACCGCCGCGCTTTGGGGTCTCTGTCGGCGTCTCTTTTTGGTGCTGTTCCAAGCTCTCATTCCAGAAGATCATCAACACTTTCCGGCCAGATGTTCTCCAACGTCCTGCTCCCTTATAACCTCGACAGTTCTCGTTCCGTCGCCGCCTCACTTCTCTCCCTCCTCCCACGTCGCCCGCCCACACTCGCCGCCCCCGCCGTTCCCGCCGCTCTCCCCGCTCATATCTCACCCACCCAACCACCATGGCTGCAGTAGCGGTTTCAGAGCCCACTCGTGTCGACATGTTTGAGCAGGTACGTGCGCAGTGTCTCCGAACGAGAACGACCCTCACACCCCCGGAACGCAGCTGTTCCAACGACTCGAGCAAGAAAGCGAACTGCGCGCACACCAGCAAATAGACAAGGTCCTGCTGGAAGAGGCAGCGGACCGCGTACCCTCACCCGTGTCCACGCTCCGCTCGGCAAAGGAGCACAGACGTGGCAGCATATCCATCTCGCGCTTCGGCCAGCTCGCAGAGACCGACTCGCAAACCGTCTCGTCGCGTCCGTCGCGCTCGTCGTCCATCGTCGCCCCCAAGCCCGCGTTCTACCAGCTCGACCGCCGCCCGAGCGCCGACTCGTTCGCGTCCCACCTCGCCGACGCCGACCCCGCCCTCGACATCCCCGAGGAGCCCCAGGTCGTGCAGCAGATGTACACCGGCAAGCAGACCATCTCCAAGGCCATCTCGCGCCGCCTCTCGCGCGCACGCGACACGCTGCCGCTCCCCAGCCCGACCTCGGGCACCACCGTCGTCATCGACGTCGCCGTCTCCGAGTCCACCGTCGAGCACGACGCGAGCGACGACGACCGCCACTCCGCCCACGGTGTCCGCAGCGCACGCGTCTATGCGCCCGCGCTCCGCCACCAACGCTCCACGCCGGGCCTCACCGAGAAGACCGGCTGGGTGTCCAAGGCGAAGGATCTCACGACCAAGATCAGGCGGAAGAGCATCGCCGTGCTCAGCCCGAACGCGAACGCGGCTGCGGCTGCGTCGCGGTGACCGCCATTGCCACCATCCTCTGCCGCACCGCCTCTCTCCTCCTCTCGGACTCTTTCTTCTTGGGAATTCCTGTCGCCACATCATCGTTGCTTGTCTCCTGCTGCATCTCATTCGCTCGTCGCATCTTCACCCTCGCATTGACCTCATCCGCACGCACATGTACAGTATACCGCTTGCTTCTGTAACCTCGCTCCCCCGTTCATCGGATATATGCGCTCCATAGACTCTCCTTTCTCTTTGCTGTAAAGTCCCGGTCGTCGCGGTGCGCGCTCACTCTACAGTAGAATCAGAAACACAACTGTTGCACTCATGCGAGGCCCGTCGTGACTCGGCTCAGTTGAAGCATAGCGCACAGCAACTTCCCTCTTGCGACGTCGAAGGTGTGTCGATTTCGATCAAATCACGCAGCGCAACTCACAGCGGCCAACTTCAAGTGACACCCACATCGTGAGATTTCTAGACTAACAAGTTGGATGGTGGAGCGGGATGGCACACAGCTCACAACCATTTTTTGCAGACATTTTCGACAAGGCACAGGACGCGGAAACGTATGCTTCATGCACGGAGCGCTGCATTTCGGTAGGTGCAACACCCACAACGGAGCTCTTTCCAGACGGGACACCCGCTGATTCCATCTGACGGTGCCAATCACACTGCCGTACAGGCCCTATGCAACCGGTTTCGGGCCTGTCAGCACCTATTATTGTGCGCAAGATCTGACGGCCGGTCGCGCTGCTCAAACGCGTGGAACCGGTACAGCCATCACACCGACTTCCAGGACACCTCAACGTCGTGCACATCGTGTGTGCATGCATGTATTGCTTCCCGCATACTGGTGTCAACGGCTTCCATCTGCCCCGACACGACACCGGCACGTCGCGTCGGGCAAGAGACGAGCTTCACGAAAACGACGAGGGAAAAAACATATTCACACGGGACTGGTGATTTCGCTTTGCCAGATCTGCCAATCAGCGGTCGAGCAGCGAGATTGGCTCGGGGCGGCCGCATGATAACGCGTCGTCCAATGGCTAGGTCAAGTGCGTTGATTGGGTGGAGGCGTTGATTGGCTTGGTGCGGCGCGTTCTACCAAGGCGTTCTGGTTTTATTGGGCCCGCCGAGGCGCGTCTCTTGTATGTATGGCGTGGTTGGACGGTGGGTCTGGACCAGCTGGATCTGTCTGCGGCCGACGCTCTCCGTTCTGATTGGGGCGCGTTGATTGGTTTGTGGTCGTTGTGCACTCGCCGCGGTGTTTTGGTTCAGCCAATCCCATTCGGCGAAGACCAGAACGATAGGCCGCCGTTCGAGACTTGCAACCCGGTCTGCGAGGTCTGTCGCAATTATGCATACCGGTAAGTCTTGTCACTACCTTCCAATACACCCAAACGAGTGCGCGACACTTTCGAATAGAACACCAGCCGTGATTTGCGGGGACGCACTAGAGATATCACAACTAGCTCGCCCGCCGTACACACAATGATATTCCCGGCGGCAGCGCCACCCCAAAAAATCCCGCCCAATGGTCAACGGCGCTAGTCCATCTCCATCGCGAGGTGGTTTCGCCACCGTGCCTGGAAGTGCCTCCGCCGCCGACAAGTTATTCAGGCACGCCAGGCTATGACATATGTACTACATATATACATAGCAAGTCTAATGAACATCCCATCCCCGCGAGTCTTGGAATTCCCAAGTCCACGGTGGTAGCAAAGTGGTCTGTAGGACTCGGACATCGCAGCCCTCGAGCGCATTTGCAGCACGCGCCGCCCAGCGCAGAGTCCAGACCGCCCCCGCCGAGGTCTGCGCGTTGACCATGCGGTGTCGATAAGTGTCGATAGGCTATTTGGTGTGTGAGATCTCTGGGCTGTTACCCCGCACTAGCGGGTGCGGGGGAGCGGCCGAGCGGGCGGGGGCGGTGTTGCCGCCGGAATAAACAATGATAAGTAGTGAATGGAAGGTATAAAAAGGGACGGGGCGAACGTACAAACCCGACAGACGCGCTGGAATTGCCTTGAGCTACGCTGAGCCCACCGCGACCTGCCGAAGCACAGTGCGTCAGTGACACACATCGCACAAATATGAGAAATGATGCGAGGTCGACGTACTGGGATCGGGTAACGCGAGCACTTGCAGCACGATTGAGCGACCGTCAGGCTTAGAGCTGAAACGCGCCGAGCGTGACAACGTCTGGTCTGCTGCGGCCAATTCGGGGTCAGACTCCCTCAGAGTATGCGCTGCCCGAGATGCAGGCTCTAAAGCCATATCAACGCGTATGAGTAGCCAGTGAGAAGTCCGGCGGGCGACACACGCTGCTCAGTCGGTGTGAGAATCCGGACACGCACGCCGATCGATGACGGCCAGCGTACGTGCCGGGATCTGGTAGCACTGAGCTCGCGCATGCGAGTCGACGCCGTAGCGGTCTCTAGCATGTGCTTTGCTTGTCACGGCCAGTGATCTTGACACATCTTGGGCAGTAGTCGGATCCTCGTAGCGCGTCGTGTCGATCCATTGACTGCGTGTTTTGTGAGTTCAATAAAGAATTATTTACCGCAGCATATGAGCCTTCAAGTTACCGTGGAAAGCGAGCTGAGATACAAAGTCAGCAACAATCCACACCGTTATTTAACCTGAATAATGACCACTTACCTGCTCCGAACCCGTGGGCGTAGAGGGAGCTGTGCATGCAGTAGGTCAGACGCGTTGTGGTGGTAGCAAGCAAGCAGTTGATCAGGCGCCTGGGACTTTCACATCCTGGCGTCTGATCCTGAGAAAGCGTCAGCGCGCGCGCTTTGCGGGCTTGTCACTCGACCACGACCATTGTCGCCGATATCAACGACCTCAGGCCGCCGCGACACCAATATGGCACCAACGTACGGCGGGACAGACAGAACACGCGCATACGTGGTGCGTGTACCACAAGAGGGCAAATGAAGTACACGACAGCAGCAAACGCTGCGGCTCACCGCGGGCAACACCGACGACATCCAGCAGGCCGCCGTGCGTCGTGACAACAACACATGCGAGTCTACGCCGGAGCAGTCTCAAACATGCGCCAGCAAGGCGGGATGGCTGCTTGGGAGACGTGGGACGCAGCGAGTCAACGCGTATGCGGTCTCAAGCATGCATCGGGCGGTGTAGGGCGGTGGGGACAGACCCTGTAGTGGACTCTAGTTTTGGCAGGGTCAGGAGTACACGAGTCGGCGCAGGGAGCAGTCTCGAGCGTACGCTCGAACAACCGTCCCTGGACAGCACGGTCAATATATTTCTATGTCTTTCCCTTATGCGCCCGCGTGACCGTACTTGCGTGACTAGCGGAGCTGGTATTCAAAACATGTAAGTAGAAGTTCAATCTGTGTGAGAACCGTATGACTGACCTTCATGCAGTTGCAGATATTCAAACGGCGCGTCGCGAATCTGATACGTTGGTGGCGGCGCGTCCTTGTAGGTAGACCCAGCCGCGGGCGAAACAACTAACGGCTGGATGGAATGTGTGGAGAGTAGCTTTGCAAGCTATATACAAGGGTCAGCATGACGCTATTATGAGTGGACGCGGGGTACTGACCGTCTGCATAGATCTTGTACCAGGCGACACAACGCGCTAGAAACGAATCAATTAATATACGGCCAGGGACTGAAGAGCGGCTCAACGCACTGTGTTGCGATGAGGCACGTCGGCACTACAACAAGGGTCTGCTGAAGCAAGCACTTCAATACTATTGGTGGAATGGTCACTTACAGCACCTAGTGATCTGACGTAGTGTCAGAGCAACGGTGAACGTGGCGACGGCGACTGAACGGGCCAAGCGTATGACAATGGGGGCATGATAGAGTGAGGGGTGGCCCCTTCATTGACGTCTATGAGGGGTCCTTGCCAGAAATCGGAACTCCCACTGGTGTTCTGTTGATCTGGTCAGCGCGACATCGTAGTCGACGGGTGCATAATACTAACAGATCCTATAGAGTCTTGTGTGTCCTCGGCGATCACGGGACTAAATGGCAGCGCGTGGGGTTTGCGGTGGTCGACACAATCAGGCTTGGGGTCGGGGGCTCTGGCTGGGGGTGTTGGCATGATGTTGCGAAGCATGCGAGTCTACGCCAAAGGCGATCTCGAGCACGCGCCGTACACCGTGCAGCGCCGTCCGGCAGCGGCTGCTTTGAGGGTCGGGTGGTGGGCTACTGCCGCCCCTCGTGTTGAACCAATATAATTGAACATTTGTTAACCTTCCGTGCGCGACTGTAACATAGATCTGGGTCAATGATGGTCAGCAAACTTGGACAGATGTACATGCACTCGTACACTTGCAATGATACTCGCCACGTTACGGTGATGATAATCATCAAAGGGGACACGTCTTGCAGGGTTGGATTAGGTGTGGACGTGTAAGGCGGTATAGATCAGCCAGTATGAAGTCTATTGGGACGGAGAGGGGGTAAGTCGAGGTTATACACTGAATGTTGAGGTACCCACCGAGATCCGGGGCCTGCCATGTGCTTTTACCATCCCACAGTGTCGACGTTGATTAAGTGTGGACGAGTAAGGTTGCCAAGCCTGGCGACAAGGTATCAGTACGATGAGAAATGCAACTTAACATGGCTGTTATCGGGGCTTGCTCACTGGGGACAACGGCCCCGATTGAGGCATGTGTAGGGCGTATGGCGACTTTAAATGGGGTATTAATAATCTGGAGGTCTGTATCACGGAATGAGGGACTTACCGCGGGCGGAAATGATTAGCAACTGTGTTGATAATGTGCGGGATGGAGGTGTATGGCCGAAATCTTCGTGCTGGCTCGTTTCAACCAGGCTCTGTGACACCTGTAAGTGTACGGAGGCGTTCAATACTTCAGAACTGCTTACCGACGAATAAATCAACATGGAAGAGGAGTTAACTGTTTACATACGGATACGTAAGAACGTGTAAGGTGTGTCTGTAACCAGTCTAATCTAGATATTGTTAATGAGTGAATACAGCCAAGTGAGAGAAAGCGCAAACATACCACGGCGAAAAGCACGACCGAGGCATAGAAATAGCGCCATGGACATACATGTGCATAGTGAGCTTGCGTGGTACGTGGCGAGGCAGTGAGAAGGAGGCTGGAGAGAGAGGAAGGAAGAAGTCAACAGAACCCGACTGCTGAAGACTCTGGCCGCATCCCCTGCCCTTCTTATACAATCCAGCGTGGTCCGTGCGCAGGCATCAGGCCGGCCCACGCCTGCCGAAAAGCCTGCTGAGCGATACATATCCACGTTAGTCTCGGGCCTGTCAGAGTGAAACGAGGGCACAAACGAAGCGAGCTGAGCCCGGGAGTGCAGCACACGTAATGTACGGCAGGGCGTGTTGATCGGATGTCTGATGGGCGCGTCTCCTCCACCGACATCGCGGGCTTTCGACACCGGTTGCAAGGGGTTCCCTCTGAGTCCACTTGGCCAGAAACGCGGTTTCTATGTTTTACGCACAATCCGCTACATTTATAGCACTCGTTTATGTTGTTTGTATATGGGTAAGTGTGTCTGTGGTGTTTAATGATGGTATTTCTAACCTGGAGCGAGTGAGAGTGAGCACAAAGCGAACAAGGTACACAGAAACGTACACCGTCGATCTCGCGTAATTCGCAATTTGACAGACCCTGAGAGTTTAATCACAAATCAAGACCCCGCTGCGGATCCTTCAACGTCTTCGCATTGGCCCGTCATGTCATGCAACCTTCCATGCTTGGATTTCCAGAGGGAGCCTCAGCGGCACTACTCTGGCTCCGGACAATGGCCCTGTGCAAACATCTCACATAATTCGCCTCGCTGGATGATGTCTGATGGTAACTCACCATTCTTAGAAGATCTTCGTGCTGTGTGCTATCGTCCGCCGGTGCAGAACACGGTAGTGGACGCGCTAGACATACTCGCCTGTGATAGACGCCCAAATGCGCCTCCGCATTTCACACACTTGTGGGGATGCTGCACGTCCATGGCAGAGTTTCTGTGGACCCAGCAGCATTGCGAGGTGTGTTTGGGGATGAGTGGCTAATGATTATGGCGAGTGCCGCTGGCGAATGGCCCTCAGACGACAACTTGGTGGCGTGAGTATTTGCTACATTGAACGGTGAGCTCAGCGCAAACACCCTATTGCTCTCGGCCAACCACAGGAGTGCGGGTAAGTACTTCGCACACAGTATTTTGTAAGCTCTAATTCTATGCGATAAGTAAGCTCACCGTGGCCTGAGCACTGTTCACATCAGGTTCACATCGTTCCGGCCATTCAGCTCGCGCTTTCAAACGGTGAAGGCTCTATGAGACACCACATGCACTTTCTGTCCAAGCGGACGTGGTGGACCGTGTTGGGCACGGACAGAGACAGCCAGAAGGACGGCCATGTAAATTTCCATTGGTCAGCAAGCCGGCTCAGGCCAGCTTTCACACAAACACTGCGGAGAAAGGATCCGAGTCGTGAGAAACGGAAAGACAAGAAAATAGCTCGCCCGTGTATTCTGATGCGCTGTCGCTGTGAATGACACTGAGGGGCTGGGCAGTGCTTTCTTGACAGGACGGCTCCCGATTGATGAGCGATATGCGCGGCTACATGGTACATTTGGGGCCCTGAGCCTGGCGGGATTGGTGGGTAGGCTCACTAGCCACTCCTGTATATCTCAGGTGCTGACCCAATTTTGAGGAAAATGATGCTACTCTGTGATGAAATGTTGAGCGGCATTCTCAGTCGACGAACCTTCATCTCCAGCACATCACCACAGATCCTTTCCACGGACAGCAACTGGCTCACAGGTTGCTGTGTGCCTGGAATTTCGAAGGGTGAATCGGCCGATCCGAGTGCGAAGCGGTGGCATTAACAAAGTGGCGATGCAAGCGCACATGTCAGGGACAACATGACAGGACGCGCGAATAACAGCAGGTGGGCAGGCGCTTTCGTAATCTAGCCCAACGGTGCCCGCCGCGCTGACAAGTCGCCATCACACACATTTTGCGCGCATCCCCGCTGAAAATGCCCTGACATCCAGCTTGGTTCCGAGAGTAAATCAAAGAGAGCAAGCATCCACTTTCTGGATTTGTTTAGAGATATGTCAGAAATGAGATGTGTATGTCAAATTGGGATGGAACTAAGTTACGGAGGAGTGCCGCTGGGTGCTGAGGCGTCCTCAGCACCCTGGAGTGCTCCTCCGACACTTGGCTGGGCCATCCCGGATCAGAGAGCAAAATAAATCAGTCGGCAGCGGGGTGACACCGGCAAAAAATGAGCGCTGAGACAATTTCGAGGGGCCTGGAATAATCGACGTAGGAATATTCACTCAGAGGTCAGTGCAATGGTACCCACCTCTGGCATAAAAATATATTTTATTCCGCGCTGGTGTGTCAAGTATAGACATAGGACGTTCGAGGCACCGAGGAAGAGGAGGAGGAATCGGCGGCGGCAGAAATCGCCGGCCTACCCCTGATGTGCGTACGTCCTGCTGCTGCGCCACCGACGCCCCTGGCCCCCGCCTGATACGCGAGTCCGGGGCAAGACACCGTCGGTCACGCGTTCTGGCGTTGTTGATTTGTTTGGTGCTGTCTGCGCCGTTTTGGTGGCGCGTCGTGCCTCGGCTGGTGGTCTCTGTCCCTCCCCCCACCGTGTCTATCCCTCTCACCGTCGTTCGCGACGCCCAGCACGATCGTGAACCTGCGCGACAAGGTGAGCATGTCTCCCGCTTGTCGAAGCAACCCCAGAGCTCACCTCATAATAGTTCTTCCCAGACGCTACGCTCGAGCTGCGCAAAACGGCTCGGTCTGCCATACAGGACATGCGCCCGCCCTCGAAGCTTCTTTTTCTCCGCGTCCACTTCTCGTCCTCACCGCCGTCCTCGGCCGCCGACACGTCTCTTCATCCGCGGAACGCTCGGGTCTGCAGAAACGGCGCGCACGTCGTTTTCTGAAATGTGCTATGGGCCCGTCTTCGCGCCAAGATGCCGTGGGAATGCGCCACGCCCCAGGTAAGCCGTGATCTGCTTGCTCTGGCGCAAAGCGACGCTGACCGCGCGTTCAGAACGAATTAAACTGCGTCGTGGAGCACAAGCCTCGACCCTTTGACTCGGGCCCGACGCACGAATGAACGTCGGGAAACTCGATCTTGTTCCATCGCAGCCGTACCACCTCCTCGCCCATCGTTTCGCATCGCGAGCGCTGCACGTAGCGTTTGCGCCGTGCGCGGAGGCGTTCCTGGGGCTCGAGCGCAGACCGTCGGCCTTTTGGGGGACATTGTGGGTTCTGGGTCGTGGAAACGCGTGCAGAACGTTGGTCACAACATTCCCATGGACGGCACGAGCCCACAATCGTCTAACGAAGTCGGTGAGTCGCAGTGTCGTCGTTTTAACCAACGGCCAGCTCACCAGACAGACAGGGCAGATTCCCGCACTTTGACGGCTCCCCTGGCTATGCCTACGCGTCGCACAATTCGGGCCCTGGGCCATATTCATCGCGCCCTATCCCTTCGGGTGCACGGGAGAAGCGTCGCGGCGCGTCGAGAAACCTGCGGGTCGAGGGCGTTAGAGTATCGAATGGACCAACGCGTACCAGGCTGAAATCTCACTGGGCACGGTGGGACGACCTTGCTGAGCCGTCCGTGCGATCGAAACCTGGCCTCCCGACCGAATTCGACACCGGTGATCCCAACGTCGTCGAGGACATCCCACGAGCCGGATCCTACGCGCGCGACGAAAGAGCCTTGCACGACGCGACAACGCCAACACGACATCTCGCGGGCGCTCTTTTCGAGGGCTCGTCGCGAAACTCGATGAAAACCCGACGTCGTCCCGGCGCCGTCGCACCACCTCCGGGCCCGTCGTTTTGCATCGCGAGTGCTGCGCGTCGCGTTTGCACTGTGCGCGGAGGCATTCCTAGGGCTTGGGAGGAGATTGATAGCCTTTTGGGGGACATTGTGGGTTCTGGGTCGATGAAACGGGCATCGTAGGCGTGCACAACGTTGTTGACAACCTTCTAGTGGACGGCGCGAGCCTATGATCGCGTACAAAAGTCAGTGAGTGTCGATTTCGTCGTTCTAGCCAATGGTCAGCTCACCAAACAGATAGGTCAGTTTCCTGCACTTCGACGGCTCACCTGGCCGTTCCGACGCGTCGCAAGATCCTCCCTGGGCTATATTC
This sequence comes from Bjerkandera adusta, assembly GCA_027924225.1. NCBI lineage: Eukaryota > Fungi > Basidiomycota > Agaricomycetes > Polyporales > Phanerochaetaceae > Bjerkandera > Bjerkandera adusta. The sequence continues at coordinate 81,016 of BSCZ01000826.1, forward strand.
ATCGTTCCCCGTACCCTACGTCTCCACGGAAGAAGCTTCGCGGCGCGTCGAAAAACTGCGTGTCGCGGGCGTCAGAATTTCGCCTCTGGACCGCGAACGAGCCAACGTACCGGGCTGAAATTTAACCAGGCACGTCGGCGCGATCTTACAGAGCCGTGCGTACCGTCGAAATCGCGCGAACGGACGATTTTCGAAAATCGTGCATGAAATCGACGAAACGTCAAAGTCGTCCGATCGACGCGTGGAGGCCTTGGGGATCGTCGTTTTGCGTCCGGGACACGATAGACAGTGTTTGCACCGCGGACGAGGCGTTTCCCCGGCGCAGGGAGACGAAAAGGCGTGTTTTCGGAGACAAAGTTGAATTTGGAGGGCGAAGAAGGCGTCAGAGGCTTACGCGGCGGCCCCAATGATGTTACTGTGAATGTCGAGGATCTAAGAGTCCGCGCAGATGTCGGTGAGCTTCCTTTTCGTTGTGCTATGATGCAACAAACTCACCTGATGTACAGGACCGTTTCCCGCCGTTCTGTGCGTGCTCCACGTTCCAAACGCGTCGCGCACGATATACCAGAGCGCATGCAGCAGTTCGTATGCTTTTCAGGCGTTCAGGGCGGGGGTTGCGGTAGGCGAAAGCGACTCTAGTGTACAGCATTAGAAGCACGGCTGCAGGGGAAGAACAATTGAACGTACCGCTGCAACGATCTAATCCCCTTGTCTGCATCGTCTCATTTGGCCCTCCTACTCGCACAGGGCGCGGAAAGCGAGGTTTCTCGAGGTACTCGGGAAGAAATGCGACGCGAGCGGCGGAGGCTGCACGGTGACTAAGGTAAGCCGGGCAGTTGTGCGCGATCGAGACCCGAGGGAACTGACTCGAGGGACGGCAGGCAATCGGAGCGGGCGTCCTGGAAGTGCGCGCACGAGGCCATCTAGAGCACCAGAGGGGACGGAAGGGCGTCGAGAGAAGAGGTCAAAAGAAGCGCCCGTGGGATAATGCGTCGTGAACGTGCGCAGAGGACGGGCAGAGGCGATTGTATGCACGTCAGAGAGGGGGACGCGAGGGCACTAGACGCCCGCAAAGTGGGTCGAGCGAGGGACGACGTGCGTGCGGCGGAGGGGACACGTCGATGGCAGCGGGCGAGGGAAGCGTCGAAGGGTCGAGCGGAGCCAGCGTAGACAGAGGGCAGAGGCAGCGCACACGTCAGAGGAAGGGCAGTCGGAGCAGTCAGCGCACTCAGAGTAGGAGGGCCAGTGGCAGTACTGGGGACGTGGGGTGCGCCCAGTAGCAGTACTCAGGATGTGGGATGCGACAGAGGAACACAATTCGATCTCGTGAATGCCCCCCAGCGCGGAGCTACGTCAGTGCGATCGGCGATCAGACGCCCGTGCAGCCAATCAGCTCTCGTTCCAGACGACCACCACCACCTCCCGGCCAGATGCTCTCCAACGTCGCTGCTCCCTTGTAACCTCTGCAGCTCACCCGTGTCCACGCTCCGCTCGGCAAAGGAGCACAGACGTGGCAGCATATCCATCTCGCGCTTCGGCCAGCTCGCAGAGACCGACTCGCAAACCGTCTCGTCGCGTCCGTCGCGCTCGTCGTCCATCGTCGCCCCCAAGCCCGCGTTCTACCAGCTCGACCGCCGCCCGAGCGCCGACTCGTTCGCGTCCCACCTCGCCGACGCCGACCCCGCCCTCGACATCCCCGAGGAGCCCCAGGTCGTGCAGCAGATGTACACCGGCAAGCAGACCATCTCCAAGGCCATCTCGCGCCGCCTCTCGCGCGCACGCGACACGCTGCCGCTCCCCAGCCCGACCTCGGGCACCACCGTCGTCATCGACGTCGCCGTCTCCGAGTCCACCGTCGAGCACGACCCGAGCGACGACGACCGCCACTCCGCCCACGGCGTCCGCAGCGCACGCGTCTATGCGCCCGCGCTCCGTCACCAACGCTCCACGCCGGGCCTCACCGAGAAGAACGGCTGGGTGTCCAAGGCGAAGGATCTGACCACCAAGATCAGGCGGAAGAGCATCGCCGTGCTCAGCCCGAACGCGAACGCGGCTGCGGCTGCGTCGCGGTGACCGCCATTGCCACCACCCTCTGCACCGCCTCTCTCCTCCTCTCGGACTCTTTCTTCTTGGGAATTCCTGTCGCCACATCATCGTTGCTTGTCTCCTGCTGCATCTCATTCGCTCGTCGCATCTTCACCCTCGCATTGACCTCATCCGCACGCACATGTACAGTATACCGCTTGCTTCTGTAACCTCGCTCCCCCGTTCATCGGATATATGCGCTCCATAGACTCTCCTTTCTCTTCGCTGTAAAGTCCCGGTCGTCGCGGTGCGCGCTCACTCTACAGTAGAATCAGAAACACAACTGTTACACTCATGCGAGGCCCGTCGTGACTCGGCTCAGTTGAAGCATAGGGCACAGCAACTTCCCTCTTGCGACGTCGAAGGTGTGTCGATTTCGATCAAATCACGCAGCGCAGCTCACGGTGGCAAACTTCAAGTGACACTCACATCGCGAGATTTCTGGACTAACAAGTTGGATGGTGCAGCGGGATAGCACACAGCTCACGACCATTTTCTCAGACATTTTCGACAAGGCACAGGACGCGGAAACGTACAGTTCATGCACGGAGCGCTGCATTTCGGTAGGTGCAACACCCACAACGGAGCTCTGTCCAGACGGGACACCCGCTGATTCCATCTGACGGTGCCAATCACACTGCCGTACAGGCCCTATGCAACCGGTTTCGGGCCTGTCAGCACCTATTATTGCGCGCAAGATCTGACGGTCGCGCTGCTCAAACGCGTGGAACGGTACAGCCATCACACCGACTTCCAGGACACCTCTACGTCGTGCGTGCCTGTATTGCTTGCTGCATACTGGTGTCGATGGCTTCCATCTGCCCCGACACGACACCGGCACGTCGCGTCGGGCAAGAGACGAGCTTCACGAAACGACGAGGGAAAAAACATATTCACACGGACTGGTGATTTCGCTTTGCCAGATCTGCCAATCAGCGGTCGAGCAGCGAGATTGGCTCGGGACAACCGTCGTCCAATGAATGGGGCTCGCTGGGGCGCGTGCGTTTGATTGGGTGGAGGCGTTGATTGGCTTGGTGCAGCGCGTTCTACCATGGCGTTCTGGTGAAGCTTTGGATTTATTGGGCCCGCCGAGGCGCGTCTCTTGTATGGAGGGCGTGGTTGGACGGCGGGTCTGGACCAGCTGGATTTGTCCCTGTGCGGCCGACGCTCTCCGTTCAGAGGTTCTGATTGGGGTGTGTTGATTGGTTTGTGGTCGTTGTGCACTCGCCGCGGTGTTTTGGTTCAGCCAATCCCATTCGGCGAAGACCAGAGCGATAGGCCGCCGTTCGAGACTTGCAACTAGGCCGGCTAGGAATGCGGCTTTTGCTGCTCTTCCATGGTCCACACCTCAGTTGCAAATCCATATACCGTCGCGGTGAGCCTTGTCACAGTCTCGAAACATCACCCAAATGGATGCACGACGCTTTCTAATAGAACACACACTAGATATCACAGCTAGTTCGCCTGCCGTATACACGATGATATTCCCGGCAGCAGCGCCACCCCAAAAAACGCCACCCAATGGTCAACGGCGCTAGTCTATCTCCATCGCGAGGCGGTTTCGCCACCGTGCCTGGAAGTGCCCCCGCCGCCGACTTATTCAGGTACGCCAAGGCTATGACATATGCACTACATATATACATAGCAAATCTAATGAGCAACCCAACCCTGTGAGTCTCGGAATTCTCAAGTCCACTGTGGTAGCAAAGTGGTCTGTTTGAACTCGAACATCGCAGCCCTCGAACACATTTGCAGCACGCGCCGCCCAGCGCAGAGTCCAGACCGCCCGCCGCCGAGGCCTGCGCGCAGAGCAGACCGCCCCCCGCCGAGGGGTCTGCGCGTTGACCATGCGGTGTCGATAAGTGTCGATAGGCTATTTGGTGTGCGAGATCTCTGGGCTGGTACCCCGCACTAGCGGGTGCGGGGGAGCGGCCGAGCGGGCGGGGGCGGTGTTGCCGCCGGAATAAACAAGGATAAGTGGTGAATAGAAGGAAGGGGGTGGCATCGTTGAATGGAACATCGTGCCCGTGCTACTGAGATGTGCGAATACGACGTATGACAGGATATCAGAGCTGCTTCATACGACGCAAATCACCGTGAATTCGTGATGACCACTACGGGCGCCTCTGTTGCGAGTGTAGTAAACGCAGGATGAAGACGGCAGAAGCATTTCGAGACGCTGCTGGGTAATAATTAACCTTATGGTCGTGGTGTACCTGCCCCGAGAGACACCGGCTCGGTCCAACTTGCGCGGCATGGAAGGGAAAAAATGCAGCGCGAGATCGAGGCATGAAGTAGTCTCGAAATCCAGACGTCCGCGAACTCCGACAGGGGACAAGCCCCTCGGACACCGAATCGGACATCGAAAAAGCGATGTGCGGTGTGTTCGCAGAACGTCTGGTGGCTTTCGATCGAGCGGGTGTGGGTCGCTCGCACGTGATCGCTCCGGGGTTTCTCCGCAACCCTTCGCGGTAGCAAGCTCTGAGCATACCGGCGGGCTCGTTCCGTCTCCACGGTCTCTGGCACTTCAAGTTACACGTTTATTAGGCTAACATAGACCTTAATACATTTATGATGCAACTTCCCGTACAATACGTGCGAGGCAGACTACTCAAACATATGATAAGGTGGTTTAATTAACTATACCCTGAATGATATTGTCGTGAGCAAGTTCCGCTGCGCCGGAGGGTAGGAGAGTACCAAAGAAGGCTCCAGAGAACTTTCCGATTCTTCGTTTGCCTAGACGGAGAGAACGGGGGGCGATTCGGCACGCGTTTCTCGAGGCCCAACAGACAGTATCCGAGCCGTCCATGGCGGCGTCGCGAAGGCCAGGAGCGAACGGACAAAGTCAAAGGAGCGCGTCATATGTGTTCCGGGGGCTTGTGGACGTAGTATTGAGGCCACCAGCGACACGAGAGGGAGCGGGAACGGTCGTGCTAGCAGAGAGCAAGGCGCGAGGTAAGAGGCAGAAGCGGCACGTGCGAGTGACCCACACCCGCTGTATCGAAAGCCACCAGACGCTCTGCAGCGTGCTCGAACATCGGTTTTACGATGTCCGCTTCGAGCCCAGCTCGGCTTGATCCGAGGTTCAGCTGCAAAGCGATCTGGCACGCGAGACTAGGCATGAAGGTGGGCGTCTCTGGCAAAAGACCGACTGGTTCGAATCCCTTGATGGACTGGAAGATTTCCATCCACTTACGTTTTCTTTTTCTTCGAATTTCCTGATTGTCTCTCTTTATTCTTAGACCGACTACTGAAGTCCGCGTCCAGACCTTTCGCTCGCTTCCGCCCGGGTTTCCTGATGAATCATCCTCTCTGGTATGCACGGCAGCCACAGCTAGCCCATTCAGGGTCCCCAATGTGACGCAGCGACGTTGCGGCCGAATCGGCGTTTCAGTGGCAGTTCGCGCACGTAAATAGACAAGCATTGAGACATCGGTCCCGCGATCTAACTCAAAGGAGTCTACGCCAGCCCTTCATACTTATCGAAAATAGACTCTTCCCTCGCATATGTTGCTTTTCTACCTAGCTTTTATCTCTTCGCATTCAGAAGACCATCGAGGGTAAAGACTCCCTGTATAAAAAAGTACATCTTCCCATTTTTCCATGCCTCGCACTTTCCCCCGACTCCCGACGACCAATCTCGCGTTCCTCTCCCCACCGGGGCCGAACACGTTCCCCACAAAGCAGTGATTGGGTTTGCCGCTCAATTTGACGGCCAAGGTGCGCCACCTTCTCAGTTGCGAAGTGACGAAGATGCGGGGGAGACGCGCGAGGTCCCGATTACAGCCTCGGAGGTTCTGGAGTCGGACCGACGGGCCTAAGCTGCAAAGCTGGGGGGACGAGTAGAGCGGTTCGTGGGCAGCGGAGGCCTCTGCGGGGAAAACGGACTGGTCGCGTATACACGAGCCCGATGCGGGGAACGACGGTGCTCCTTGCTGAGGGCGCGGGGCGGGCGAGCGGGCGCGCCCATGTGATTTTGATCTTCAAATTCACGGCGTCGAAAATCAAAATCGCAGTCGAATTCGCTTGCTGACTCGCGTTGACTGCACCACGCTCCTGAGCGGACTCGTTGGGGAGGCCTGTGGTGCTGTGTATTCATATGACCCATCCGATGACAATTGCACGGCGTTCCAGCCCCCCGGACGAAGCCTGCATCTGATGCTGAACGTAACTTTGACAGTCATCCAGGCGGCTCGTGTGTTCGGGTGGGACTTCCAGGTCAAGCATGGGTGGTGTATATGTGCCGTCGAATGTTGTGCAGCAGCGCGGGGCGAAAATAGAGCAGAGGCGTCCTGGGCTGCTCGCGGGAGGCAAAGCGCGGAGGCACGGGCGCCTGAGGATGTTTGCTCTCTCCGTCGACGACCTCGCAGGCTGGACGCGTTGCAGCGCAGTAACCCCGCAGACGACGTGTGCGGCTGTGGGTGGTATATAACACACAGCTCACAGGGGGTGTTCTACCCCAGATCTGCGAGCGCACACGCCAGTCCCCGCAGCGGGGGCCGGCGCGAGTGCGGAAGCAGGCGAGGGCAGAGAGACGGAGCCATCGGATACGCGGGGTGGCGCCCACGGCCGAAGGGTCTGCTGGTCGGGGGCTCCTCGCCCAGCGTGCGGGGCTCTTTCCCTATTCACATGCTAAAGTCCGCACCGCGCTCTTGGACTGCTCTAAACACCGATCGTCTAGCCCGACCTCTCTCAAAAGGCCTCGCCCATGCTTCCTCTCTCCGCTTTTGCACGTCCCCCCGCCCCCACATCCTGCGCTGCCCCCGCCAGCTCGTCCCTATACCCTCTCGAACGTCCCCCCTAAGCCGTAGTCCCACTCCGACGACGCCCCAACTTGCACCATGTCTCGCGGAGGTGACAGGAAGCCCGTCGGCTTTGCAACTCAATTGACTGCAGGTGGTATTGCGGGTGCCATGGAGGCAGTAAGCAGCCCCCTCATGATCTCTCGAGGCACCCAGCTCACGCCCCCGGCAGCTCACCTGCCAGCCACTAGACACCATCAAGGTCCGGATGCAGCTTTCCCGGTCTGGTCGCGCACCAGGGGTATGTCCCGCCCGCCTTTCGTTCCACGGAAACCCCTGACGAGCCTCCGCCCGCACAGACGAAAGCGCGCGGGTTCGTCGCGACCGGCCTCATGATCGCACGGCGCGAGACGCCACTCGCGCTGTACAAGGGGCTGGGCGCGGTGCTTTCTGGCATTGTGCCCAAGATGGCTGTCCGGTTCGCGTCATTCGAGCACTACAAGAACTGGCTCGCGGACCCCGAGACCGGCAAGACGAGTCTGGGCAACATCTTCCTCGGTATGCCGTGACGCGCTCTGTCATTCCCATCTCTTGCTGACTCGTCCCCCCATGCATGCAGCCGGCCTCGGCGCGGGCACGACAGAGGCCGTGGTCGTGGTGTGTCCGATGGAGGTCGTGAAGATCCGCTTGCAGGCGCAACAACACTCGCTCGCCGATCCGCTCGAGACGCCGCGGTACCGCAACGCGGGGCATGCGGTGTACACCATCATCCGCGAAGAGGGCATCGCGACACTGTACCGCGGTGTGAGCTTGACCGCACTGCGCCAGGCTACGAACCAGGGTGCGTCTGTTCCGGCGCACGCTGCGTGCCATGCGTAAACTGACCGCACGTACAGGCGCGAATTTCACGGCATACCAGGAGCTGAAGAAGGCGGCACACAAATACCAGCCAGAGTTGACCGAGCTGCCATCGTACCAACACATGCTCATCGGTCTCATCTCCGGTGCCATGGGCCCCTTCTCCAACGCGCCCATCGACACCATCAAGACCCGTCTCCAGAAGTCGCCCGCGGAACCTGGCAAGTCGGCCGTGCAGCGCATAACGGGGATCGCGGCGGACATGTGGCGGCAGGAAGGTGTCAAGTCGTTCTACAAGGGCATCACACCGCGCGTCCTGCGTGTTGCGCCCGGCCAGGCGATCGTGTTCGCGGTGTACGAGCGTGTACGAAAAGTCATGGAGACGTTGCAGAGCTCCGACGAGGATTTGTACAGCGAGTAGGGTGTGTGGGCTTAAACCGGGACATTCATTGTGTGTACTCTCTCAGCGGCAATTATTACTGTATACTTTCCATTCTCTGTTCGAGCGACGGCGCGCTCCCCCGACATATGCATGCGAAGAGACTTTCCTAATTTGGTGACGTCATCGGCTTCTGCTCATCCCATCAATTCCGCTCTTGCGCAGTATACAGCCACCTCCCCAAACCTTGCACTATCCAACGGAACCACTAAATCCATACATACTTGATTGTAAGCAATTTAATGGTTTAGATTTGAGGGAATTTGCACTCACGCATTCCTCAGAACTGTTCGTCTCCCAGTCGTGACCGGCGTTTGGGCATGCGCGAAGTGGGTGGGCAGCGTCGCCGTTGGTGATACCCCGGAAGAGCCCGATACAGACTCGGGAAACACAGCAATGAACTATCTCGTGTAGGTTGCCGAAGCCGACTAGAACGACGAGGGGAGGAGAGGTGAGCAGCATTGCGATAGTTTGAGCGTTCAGTCGACGCTAACTTGGGGGAGCGAGTAAACAGGTTTCACGCCCTTTTATGTTTCGCGAGAACATGTCGCCGTTCCCCCTCCCGCGTATCTAGTATGCGTCTTGCTCAAAGCCGTACTCATTACGGGATTTTCGCCTGTTTGCCTCGTGGAACACTGGGAGCAGTTTCTGCGTGTGGACGCTAGAGTCGCCTCGTGTGCGAGGGCCGTGAAGCCTTCGGGATCGTAAGTACTGAATTTCTGTCCTCAGAAGCATTCACTGGTAATCGCTTTGTAGAAACCGACGTCAAGACCACCTTTGGCAACATGGCCGACCCTCGAATGAAAGACGAGTCCGATGAGGACAGCGGCATCTGTTGCCTAACGTATGACGCATTTCGTTACACCCCTCCTCCTCTATTCTCGTAGGATGTGGTATACGTGCAGCTGCTACTGCTGGCGGCACCCTGGCATCTGACCAGACCCGGCCTCGGTGACATGCAAGCGAACATCATCCGTGTCAGGTACCAGGACTCATTTCGGCCAACCAAGTAACGAGTGGCTATGCAAAGCGGCCTACAGGCATCTCTATGTACCCTCGTCAACGCAAGGACGGTTACACAGTATGTTGACGTCACCCCCTTCCGGAAATTCCATCTATTCTGACCCTGTGCACAGCTGTCTCCATGACACTACCACCCCTATTGGTAATTCATTGTCACTTGAGACCCCCACTTGGGATGTAGGGGATCTATACTCACGCATTCCTTCGAGCAGCCCTTAGCAGTCTCCGCCCCACAGCAACGATCGTTGCGTGAAATCCATCGTGGCCAACGATCTTGGCGAATGCGCGTTGGCAAAGCCAGCTATGGACATGAACAGCACAATGGCAGAGTGTTTCGGAGAGGCTTGCGAGGCCGTGGAGGATAGTCAGAGGATTGAAGCTGGAGAGCATCTCGGTGGGTGGGGGTGGGGTCGACGCCTCGAGACGGGTTTGAACGATGGAACTCAGGTTGTGGCCATTTATCTTGTGCGGACGGGACCCGTGGGTTACGCTCGTCCGTCCTCGACGGCCATAGCAAGGCTCTTCACTGAAACCCCCTTTTACCCGCAAACCACGGAGGAGGGAAATCCGAAACCCTCAAGAAGACCAGGTTGCGCGTTGTGTACGAGCATCGGGCGCAGCTGTGACCACGAGAACCCGTAAGTAGTTCAATTGCAAATGTGGTCTGTTGACGATCTCATGTCGACCACTTTGCAGAAGACTATATGAGCAAGCCCTTCCTACCAGTGGGCGGTGCTCTGTGACGCAACGTTACCCTACACCCGTAGACAAGGACAGGAAGCGCTGTAGGGTTCACCGATCGGGGCGACATCCTTCGCAGAGGGCTTCGTGTCGCTTTGCTTGCAAGAAGGCAACTTCCCTGTTCTACCCAAGCCGGCGGATCACTTCCTGGCTGTATGGCCTCTGCCTCCCTACGGAGAAAAGGGCGGGCCGAATCCTAGAACATATCACTGATACCGTTCTTCCCGCTCGCAATCAGCAATGCTTATTCTCGAAGAGATAGCACTGCTCACAGCGCGGTCTGACCGCGACGGGCGGGATCATCTTGCACGACGGCGGGAAGGGTGTATGATCACAACCCGCCTATTATCTACCATGTGATGAGGCACCCGCTCGAACACTCACCTTGGCGGAAGGAATCCTTTATAAAGCCTCAGAAAAGCAAGGACGAAGGACAATCACCATCGACAACCCCCAGAATGCGCATCACCGTCTTCTCCATCGTCGCTTTACTCGCCGGCATCCAGGGCGCCACGGCCGTGTGCTGCTACTACGGCTCCGGATCGTGCGCCCGCACCGCAGAGGACCTGAGCCTCAGGCTGAGCGAGCCCCCCTCTGCTGACGCGGTGTGCTGCTGTGCTGCCGGTAATGTGAATCTCTGCAACACTCTCTGTGTAAGTGTAGACATGCGTTGTCGCACCTTCCTATCCATGCTAAAGAATCGTCGCAGTGACCCATTGGAGGGTAGATCGTTAACGGAGCGCGTTCGTTTCTCGGTGGAAATTGGTGAAGTCGGGCAGTGGGCTGGACGTCATGAGGTGGCCACTGTATGAAGTAGAAGTGTCGCAGATTCACTGTAATCCCTTTGACGAAAATGCAGCCAAAGCCGACTGATGAGAAGTTCGAAGTCCCAGATCAGAGTGTTTTATCTACGGGGGTTAAAACGGGTGACGAGTGCAGGCCCGAATCCTGGGTTGCGGACGGTAGACGGTAGCCGCTAGGAAGTCTCTTCGAAAGTTCGGGGCGGTATGACGTCGACGGATATCTCACAATCACACGCGGTTTGAAGATGCCATCCAATACACTTCATTCTCTCGATCCCTCCACGAACACCAGCTTTACAGGAGAACCCACTGCCCTTGCCATCCGAGTGTGTCTACTAAGGGACTGTTAGCTAAGATGCCATCGCGATTTCCGAATTGAACTTACACAGTTGGTTGCGCATGCTGACGCGGAACCCGCAAAGCAGCAGCAGACTGCGTTTGAGACCGCCTCTCTCGGAAGCTTGAGGCGTGGCTCTCCGAGACTGCGGGCGCAGGTCCCGGAGCCGTAGTAGCAGCAGACTGCGGTGGCGCCTTGGACGCCGGCGAGCAAAGCGACGAGGGAGAAGATGGTGACGCGCATCGCTGGACTGAGTTGGCTGCTGGTACTGGTGATAGTGCGCAGGCCTGTCTTTCGTCAATGTCGTCCATCGAATTTATAGGAGGGCAAATAGTTCATGGAATCGAGCACTATGTACATGGCTCTTACTACAATCACTCCGCAAGCCAAGCTCACGTCTCATCGAAGGCCACAGCGTGAGCAGATGGCGCTTCTTCGACTTTTTCGCCCACCACGATAATCCCACCGGCGGTGATTCGACTATCACGAAGAACATCGTGCTTCAATCTCCTCAGCCGATTTATTGGGCTGGAACCAAATCGAAACTCGCGGTGCAGTGTCTGCTGCGACAGGCAAATTAGTCATTCTAGTGACCGTCGAGATTAGCTATCGTTACACTGTCAATGAAAGAAGCAAGATCACACACCGAATCTGTTTACAAACCATGCGTTACTACCTAGTGTCTGAGCGGGTGTAGGCCTGCGGATCCCTTCTGGCCCGCTTCTCGCTCTGCTCGATGGGGAGAGGCACGGCGTGAGGGTGAGTTGTCCATATGGAACCAACATGAAACAGCGTTGAAAAGGCATGTTTGAATAACACCATGCACTCCAGGAACTATACACAGATAGGACTTGGCGGGCCCGAAGATGATGACAAACGGCTATCGCGTGTCGATACATGTCTTCGTCGCGTCCTGACGAGATCCCAAGCAGCTTCGGTTGGTGTCAAAATCCAACTGGGTGATGATATTCGGCTTGTCAGAAATCTCGTGGACCCCTTGGCCTCGAGCTTCACCTTCGAGTCCGCAAGGCGGTTTCAATCAAAACAATTCTGCGTCAAAATCATCCAAGCCCATTCGACCGGTCAGAGAAACACACCTTACGGTAAATACCTGTAGCTTCGTTCCAATTCGGGCTGTCTCATGTGCAGTCGACACGGAGAGCGCGCCGAGACTGACATGAGACACGATGAGCTTGAGCTGTTAGTCAGAACAGCGAAGGGCTGCATTCCCTTTTTCCCGCCGTGTAAGAGGGTGTACTGAAGTTCAGTAGACGCTCTCGCGCATCGTGAGTTGGCCGGAAGGATTGAAGGGAGAGCGAGAGGTAGAGGGGTGGTTGTCCGTCCGGTTGAGGTGACAAACCTTGCTGATGGAGTCAGTGACAAGCCGTCACAGATCACGTCTGTCACGTGTCACGACCAATATCGACTGCCCTTGACTCTCTTGAGTCTGAAGAAATAGACAAAGACGCAATGAGGCGCGAGTGTTCCTAACATGATCTGGTGCGTGTAATGCTATATTTTCTGGTGACAATACTGACAATACTCATTTCCTAACTGAACGTCGTATCGGCGATACGTTCAGCGGACGGAAAGCACGGAGAAAAAACTCCGCGTTATTCGCAGCCATATGCAATAATGTTCGGACGACACATAGGTCCTGACTTCATCTCTGAGGGTGGGTACACCCTCCAAACCACCTCCCATATTAAACTCTGCGCTCATCACGCTCCGTGCCTTGCAGAAGTAATTTGAAATGGAGACCGCGTCGTTAATGCGCGGTACTGTGTGCGGCGTGCGGCCAGCAAGGACGGTCAACGCCCACTGATAAGGATTCAAGGGGGTATCTGAAGTGTAAGAGGATCCTCGTGGTAATCAACGATGACAGAATTATACACCAGCTACATACTAGGTGTTAGCGGTAAACATTACGGTGTGCATCGATGCTCGGCTCGGGGCTATTATACAAGAAGGTTCGTCTACAAGTGTTGCTCGAGGCTACAAATAATGGGACGTGCTTACGATAGACGACGTCGAAACTGAAAGCAAATTGTTTCACGCCTCATGATATCAAGAGACACATCGTGTGAGCAGCGTTGCAAAACACATCTACCGGATGTACGCTGTGGGCAGCAACGTATGGAGCTGGACCGTGCGCACACCTGCTTCTTCAAGAATACATCGATAGGGACGACTCTCATGTGTTCTCGCCACAGAATCGGCCTTTTCTTCCGACGTACAGTGGATGAAGGAAACGGGTCTGCAGTTTCTCTTGATGGTCGAATCACAGGTTGCGAAATTGACAATGACAGTAAACATGACAAGCCAACGCCGCATTCTTAGACACCCTCGGGATGATGTAATAGCTCCGTAGATCGTGGATGGCCCGGAAGCGCGCCGACCAACCTTGTTCTATAAAGCCGGAGGATAGCAAGGGCGGACAGCAGGTCGTCACCACCCCCATCGCTTCACCAAGTCCAGACATGCGCATCACCATACTCTCCCTTGTCGCCTTGCTCGCCGGCGTCCAAAGCGTCGCCGCTTTCTGCTGCGAAATTTCGCCATGCGCACGAGATGTCGGGAGGCCTCACCTTAGGTTGCGGGAGCCTGATCCCAGCGAAAACGCATGCTGCTGCCTCAGCATAGCGGGTGACTGCAGTCATTGCGTAAGTCTAACTTTCGGACCAACGAGTAGAATGTTTACTAACGCTCATTCAGTAAATATCTTCAATGGTGCTGGCTCGACTGTAAAGGGAACTTCGACTGTGGTCATTGCGTAAGTTCGACTGGAAAAATTATACTACCCCGTATTGACTGACGATCCTCCTACTAGGATGTGTTTACCCGCGAAAGAGTGGCAGATCTAGATAGTAGTGTCAATGGATGTCTATTTCTAGGAGAAATGACCTGTGATGCAGCGTGCGAGGCTTCATGTATACGTCATCGATTGGCGCGCCGTATCCTTCCGTTTCGTGGGCTTGTCGTCGATCTCCGCGCGTTCTTCCGTGGCAATGAGTTCTGCGAGCATTATATGATGCCACGCTCATAAGCTTTGAGTCGCGAGAGCGTCCTGGATGAGAAATACAGTGGAGCGGTTTCTGTGTCACCCCGCAAGGTATGTCTGGATGGGACAGGTCATGTGGAATTGAAAGGGCTCTGGGAACGGCTGTACGCACAAGATGCAAAGCGCCTATTCGGCATACTCGGCCTATGGCGGACGTACTGGTGACTGTCGGCGCGAGCTGGTGGTCATCGTCGAGTGATTCATCTGCCATGAATGTCTTGAAATGCTTGTAGCTATATAGGTTGAAATGGTAGTGGTATCAAGGTAAATTCGGTTGGGTGACGTTGCTCACAAGGACGAGCAAGCTGGGCCTTCGAGACGAAGTTGCCATCTGATCGTTCAAATGTGAGATTTGTGGAGTCCGTCGATGTTCAGGCTAGACAACTGTTTAGTCGTCGTGAACAATTCTGTGCAAGTCCCGAGCATTTTGGCAAGAGCGTTTCCGACAAAGCCCTCGGGCGCGTGTTTTTCGAACTTTAGTCACGGCGTCACAGGAGTGTCCCGTCACACATCAGTGACGATTAACGCATCACGCCCACCTGAGCGAAACTTGACTTGAAAGACTGCGACCTACACGGATACCTGGGGTCTTACGAACTAGGCTCTTGATCTTCAGGTACGTATAATTAGCGTCTGTCATTCATTGGGATCTCTGCAAGGTTTGGCGCGACTAGGCGAACGCTACGGGCACGTCTTTGAGTTTTTGCGGCGGGGTTGCTTGCCGCCGTAAACCGCGTAGAAAATTCCAATTGGCCAATGTGATTGTTGAAAACACTCCGAAATCTTTGGAGGCCTGTTTAACACCGGTATATGGGCAATAGGGGTGCCCCGAACACATGCTACCATCTTCGAAGTTCGTGGGAGGCGCGCTCGAAGCCGTGAGGCCCGCCTTTCCGGGTTCACACCGTCCTCATAGTATTACACGTAGGGCCTGGATAACGATTCACGGTGAGAACATTCATCGTCAGATGTGCCGTGTTTCCCGTCGCACTGACGCGTAATAGAACAAGATTCGTGCCATACATGCTCAGATTCGAAGTCATCCCCCCCTGCTCCATAATCGGACACGTTAAATTCATCTCTTCATATCATTCCAACCAGGTCTATGGAATGCCTTGGTATGCCTCTGTTCAAATGCCCTGTCGTTTCTAACATCAATATTACACCAATATCCGGAAACTGACGTTGGCGTACGCAAAGGTTTATGCAGTCTTGCTCGTTCGCCGCAAAACAGCAGCACACCAAGTCGCCTGCGGGGTTCTCGGCACTGTCGGGCGCAATTCGGAATGCGGGATCGGTCATTGCGCGCCCACAGCCGCCTGCGCTGCTCATGAAGCAGCAAGCGGCAGAGGCAAGTTGGGCGCCACCGAGCAAAGCGAAGGTAGAATAGAGTGTAAGGCGCATGGTGAACGGGATGAGGGCGACCTGTAGAGTGGGAGAGTGGGCGAGGCCAATGTCCTAGGCAGCGGGTCTGAGAAGGGTATTTATGCTCGAGACTGACTAGAAGCGCAGGCGCGTGCTTCTGGCCCCATGTGCTCCCGTGTCTTCTTCGGGTTTTTGCTACGGCATAGAGGGCGGTACATCAGAGTCGGCGCGGTATGTATAACGAATTGTGACGGGTACTCGTGCGTTCGATATGAGATAGGAAGTGCAAGGAAATCTGAAGACGCAGAATTTGCATTGAAGGAGAGGTGGCGGCGGGCGAGATAGCTTGTATCCGGGTATGAAGGTTGATAAGGAGGGGAATCAAGGGTATTATATGAACCAGAGTTCGTTATGAGATGCGCAGGAGCAAACAGTGTGAAGATTTGAGTATATGGTCGGAAGGAAGGCGCAGGTCGACTCGACAACTCGAAATCCTCTGAGATCGACCTCGCGCCCGTTGTGTTTACGGAAGGCCCAACCCAACCCATGTCTCCAATGGGACTGGTGACTTCGTGTTGATAGATCGCTCCGTATGAGCTTCTAGGGATGTGTCAGTCAAACAGTATCAGGAAAGAGTGGTGAGTAACTTCTTTATTCGACAGAATAATCATGCTCACGATATTATGATGATGATTCGAAGGGGGCGCATCTTCCGAAACGTCGTCTCAAGGACATCAATTCGGATTTATTGGTATCGAAGATATTGTCCCATAAGTCGTGCTCAGTGCGACGAGGGTAGTTGGAGATCGGGGCGAAAGGCAAGTATGGGCTGCAAAACCTTTTCATATCGATCAATCCTAAGAACATAGATGTCTTCTGCGGCGATTGCTCCCCCCTGGCCGGCGATTGTGGTGAGCGAGGACGAGTAAGAGACTGAATGGATGAACGTACAGGAGGGAAATGCTCTAACAACATTCTGCTGACATGTTCGAGCATGGCCTTTCGCGTGAAAGGGAAGCCTCCGAGGACGCCAGAGAGCTCTGTGGCAGAAGCTTCGTGAACGAATCGAAAGTATTCTTGGCCGTCGATCTGTGGCTCATCAATCGTCGATGTTATACGCAATGATCGAGGACAACTGACGTTGATGTAATATGACGTGTTCTTCAGCGGCTGAACGAACAACACCTGCTTATGAGAACCTGCATCATAGCTCGGATAGTCGGGATCCTGAAAGGCAGGGACCCCCCTTTGATCTGCGAAATCTATAACTTCCGGCGGGACGACTCTAGCTGGGTCTTTAGGCTCGTATGGAAGGTTTGTAAGCTCCCCTGAAAACGGCGTGGTAGTGGTGCTGAGGCGCATTCGGAATTGGAAGGAGCCTAGTCGTCGCAGCCGGGGAAAGCATCGCATGAATCGCTCTCGCTGTTTCACCTCTCCCGATTTGGGATCGTCGTACAAGATAGTAAGACACTCAAAGTTCTTGATCCTCTGAGTGAGTTTACAGTCAAGATAGCCCCAGCCGTCCGACGGGATGCCGTTGGAACAGAGAACTATTCGACGGATCGCAGAAATCGTCACTGGGGATTCGTCCGGGACCATCTCTGCCGTGGGCCAAAACTGAATATTGATCTGCCCTATTCTGCCATGGTCTGGCGGCCTAGTGGGTGGATGTATCATAATTTCGTCTGTAAGGATAGGGGAGTCAGCTTCCAGCTATACGTACATATGAGAGATATGCGCACCACCGTGACGAAATATGGTTAGCCCGTCCGTTTGAGGATGTTTGTTGAGTGCCATTTTGGACAGTAGCACCAGCATCCAAGCCTCTGGGCTCCCATGTACAAGCTGATCATCGTAGGGCACGTAGTGGCGTGCAATTCCCGGGGAGAACAGTAGGGCCATGATCCATGGGGAGGCCATTCCCGTGGAAACGATACGACGAAGTGCGTGGAATGGAGGCATACGAGCCAGTGGACGGCCCTCAATCTCCTCGTATGCCCAATAGATTTCAGAGCACTTCAAATCTTCCAGGCTCTGTAACTCGCCCAGGAGACGTGCAAAGGCGGAGAATGACGGGAACTGAAATCCGCTGATCGATAACGTTTTGAGGTGCCGGTGACTCGCGAAAAAGGGACGTGAAGAGAGGGACAGGTGGTCGAGATTCGAACGGCAGGTGAAGCGTTGCAGGGCGGTGAGCCTGTTCGATACAAGCTTGCAAAAGCGATCGAACCAGGAGTTGGCGTTGTCCTCGTAGATGATGATTTCAAGCTCCACTATCGCCGCCGACAGCCATTGACTATCTCTTCCGCGAAGCATCTCTAGTAGAAAATGCATGTCGGCGGCGGAGCGCAAAGAGAGCTTGCTGAACAACCTCGGGCGGAGTTGCCGGGACCATGAATAGCAAACTGTCGAGAGTTCGGACATCGAGTGCCTCTCGTCCCATGGCTGAGTGTGACTCGGATCGTTCGCCAAATGTTCGACAATCATGAGGAGTAGCTCCGTGGGAAGCTGCGTGGAAACATCTGGTCGTCTCAATTCTTGGGGGCCTTCGCGGGAGCTTTCTGAACGATCGTGGATAGAGTGAGCGCGTCAATGTTGGAATCGAACGAGAACCTACCGCTAGGTTGTTCGTATTCAAGTTCCCCATCCGAGTAAGAGTCGGAGCGTGAGATGTGTACTGGACTGTCCATGGCGATCGTTATGAGACGGGATACGACAAAGATGCCGGTGTAAGGAGCACAAGCTGTGTCGTAGCGAGATCAAACTTGGCGCGGATCGGTTTTCCGTTGCCGCGGCGTCAACCTCGGCGAGCTGGTACCAAGTTAATCGACTGACATTCTGACAGCAACGTCGTTCACGGGGATACAACCTCGAGATGGTCTAACCTCGTTTGAATGCACCAGCTACACCTTAAGTTAGCACAAACAAACCGCAATGTTTCGATCTGAACGCGTGTCGGTCCGGGCCGTCCCGGCGTTAACTCCGTCAACGTGCCGCGAGGGTCCTGCGCCTTTTGAACCGCGGTCCCACCTCGCACACGGGGCAACGACGCACCCCAGTGCTACCGGCGGGAGAAGCGTGCAAGTCGAGGTACCAACCCTGTCTGTCCGATTTTCAACGTATGCCGTACAAAACATCCCTCGATTCGGGAGAAGGGCGGATCCAGGGTCTCAGCTAGCATCAAAGCCAACGGCGGGATACTGATGGAATAAATATGAGCGAGGTGTGGTATTGGTACAGTGGGTGAGGGGCAAAATTCAACAAAGCGAAAGCAACAGAAAACGAAGTAGAAGGGCGAAACGACGAAAGCATATCGACAGCAGTTTGCGGTCACGACCAGCGGTGGGCGTTCTCGCGGTCCAGCTGGGCCCAGCCTGCCGCGTTGCAGGCGTCGCACATCTCCTGTATGAGGTTCTGCACGCGGCGATTCTCCTGGTATGTCTACGGTTTGCGTTAGCGCTGCGACACGGAGTCACTCGGAGGGCTAGGTACCTTGGGACACTGGCAGTGCCTCAGCTGGAACGGAGTCGTGTGGGCATGTGCGGCGCTGAGTCCGCAGTTGGGCGACCCACAGTCCGTGATGACGCCGGTCTCATAGTGTTTGACATAGTGCTGTGGACCCAGACACGCCTCGTCAGCACCCATCGGTGGAAGGTACAGCCCTACGGGCCAGAAAACGCACGTTGCACTTGCGGTGGTAGTCTCCAACGCTGCGGGGAGTGATAGAGTTAGTGATCGTCCGGCACGGAGAAGAGGCGGCGCTCACCATTCGGCTTGACACATGGCGTTCGAGCTGCACGAAAATGGTACACTGAGGGCGTCGTGGCGTCGGTAAGAGGCCCTAACTCACTGGTACGAAGTGGCTTAGGACGGGGGAGGTCTGGAGGGAATAGGTGGGATGTAACAAAGGAGGTGGGGGACTGAGTTAAGTGACCGACAGACGAACGACCCACCGCACTTTTATACGGGACGTATCGATGCGCGTGCGGCGTGAGGAGGAGCGTGCCAGTGCGCCTGCCTGCCCTCGATGGCAGTGATATTAGCCGGGCGGCGAGCAAAGGGGTGGGTGGCGTGTGAGCACGGGACCACGCCTGTCCTCGAACGCGCAGAACGGCGTTCGCCTCGCGCTCCGTACAACCTGCCGAGATTGTATGGACGCCGGTCAGGTGTGTGGCATGTCGGGCTCGCAGCAGTCAGGGCAACGCGGGCAAGTGTGAGTTACGATTCGGAGCGCCCGGTCGCTGAGCTGCGCTGGAGCCGGACTGGGTCGGTGGAGGGAGAAGCGCAGGATCGTCGCATGTTGCACTCGTGTTCCTCGGCACAGCGATCGCTCTCATATCACAGCGGGTGGCCCTCGTTCCCCGGCCCATTGAACTGATTGCGATAGATACGACCGAGCGCGCTCGGGGTGAATACCAGCTAAATGCCGGGATCATCCACTGCCTGAAGGAAGCAGGCCATCGAAGCCTAGCGTGAGCTCAGGACAATTTAGTTGCGCGCACGATCGAGTGTCCATGGAATAAATAGAGCGACGCTGCTGCACTTCTGAGGTCCAGAATACAGCATGGAGAATTTACGTACGAATATAGTCGAACGCGCGCGCACCATTGCAACGTGCCCCCACCGATTACGATCTCGACGAGGTATGGACTCCGCTAGTCGGAGTAGTCATAGAAGCCTTTCCCACTCTTCTTTCCCAACCACTGCGCGTCCACCATGCGTTCGAGCAGGATGCTAGGGCGGTACTTGGAGTCGCCTGTTCCTGTGTACAGCGTCTGTTGGATAGCCAGACAGGTGTCTAGCCCAATACTAGACTCAGCGAGTTAGTAATGTAGTATCGATAAGAGCGCGAAGAGCACTTACAAGTCCGCTATGTGACGTGAACAGGTTGTCGCTCACGATTTGTCAGAGTTCCGAACAAATGGAGGTAAAGACTAACCTAGCTGTAGCGGACCCATAGGATGGTTCATGCCGAGCCTCAATGTCTTGTCAATATCATCGCGAGTAGCAACACCCTAAACCGATCGTGAGACCAGGCTTGCGCAGGAATGGATTCGAATAGACCTTTTCTAACGCCATGATTGCCTGGGCACAATAACGATCAGTCAACATGTCAACAGATGAGTCGAATACAAATCCATGCAGGAATTCGCAAATGAAATTTCCGTAGTAGATGGAAAAAGTGCGACAAAGTGGCACATACCTCGTTGATGAAGGGCATGAGAAGCGCATTGCTAACAAACCCTGGCACGTCTTGTGAAGAGGTCACCTCTAGGGTTAGCAGAAAGGGGAAAACGTAGGTCAGCATTCTGTGAGACTCCGATCAACGAGCGCCGCGATCACGGCATAGAAGCTACATGACGTCTCCAGCCGCAAAGAGCAGCCGGTCCCTTCTAAAACCCGAGAAGTCTGACCGGGCCAAAGATACTAGGAAAACATTGACAGCAGTCTGCAGCCTCGCGGTATACTGCACCACTGGAAAGATGGAAAAGCTAATGCAGAAACACGAGGCAGAAAATTGCGAAAGATAGACACTGAGGGTAGGCGGTATGAACTGACGGACCTTTTCCACACGCGATGGCGAACAGCTTCGCCCGTTCCATTGTTTCTGGCGACGTTTGAAGCGCGGAGATCAGTTCTACCAATTTCTATAATGGGTTGAACGACGATCAGTACTGGGTCAATTCAATAGAGCGAAGGTCACATCGAACAGGGAACGCAAAAGGCAGACGGATATCGGAGCGAAAGACGGACATCGCATTGAGATGTGGGATTCGAACATGTGCGTCAGGCGCCACCAACGCTCCGCCGAGTTATCTTCTAATAGACCATCCCGCCGGTAAACGTCAGCTGAGAGGGCGCCAGAACATG
The DNA here is from genome assembly GCA_027924225.1 of Bjerkandera adusta. Taxonomy (NCBI): domain Eukaryota; kingdom Fungi; phylum Basidiomycota; class Agaricomycetes; order Polyporales; family Phanerochaetaceae; genus Bjerkandera; species Bjerkandera adusta. Next base: position 102,344 of record BSCZ01000826.1, read on the forward strand.
ACACTCGGCTACCCAGACTGCCCCGGGCGTCGTATAGACCATTTTTGACGCGGGGAGAATAGGACTTTGCGCGGCCAGCGCATCGATCGAGCTGCTCCGAAGTGCAGATTGTCCACGATACACTTCGCTGGTCAGGCACTCGAAGATCCGAATGACCCAAGGCGGAAACGGAGAACAGATGTTTCGCGCACATCCTGCCACACTCCCAAGCTTCTGTGACCGCTCGAGATTGACCCTGACGAAATGGACGCCACAACCAGAAAGTCAATAGGAAAGGTCTCCGGAAGTGGGGGGAGCACCGGAGGAACCTCTAGGAGGACAGTCTGCCCCCAATGCAGAGGACATCGACGGATATGAAACAATAGACTGCGCCTCCAGCGTTTTGCGCATTCCTTCTGCCGCAACCAGCCGAGCGGCATCGAGCGGAGGTCATGATTTTGGAAATCAGAGAAAAGGCTTGGTTGTGTTCCGTGCACGTATCATGCTCCGAGATAAAGGCAAGCGACTCACCATGACAGGTACTGGGTTGAAGAAATGAAGGCCTAAGGAAACGTGGATATGTCAGCAGTCCGCGTTGCTTCGCATATGAATGTCATGGAGAAAACCCTCGCTCCAGGGTTCAGGATAGGCGGTGCCAAACTTTCGGGAATGTTAGCTCACCGACGACTCTACTAGGACTGTGGAGCCCTAATTTGCTGGAGGCTGACTGCCCCTCCGGAATTGTTGCAGAAGCTATCTTGGTGATAGAGATAGACGAGGTGTTGGAGGCGAGGATCGTGTCTGACGGAAGTTCCGCAGCAAGCGTGCGGAATATTGCTTGTTTGAGAGGTAGAGATTCTGAGACAGCCTGTGTTTGCGGGACTTGATGTTAATCTCCGCACACGATGCTCCGCAGGTAGCATACCTCGACGACCATGTCCACATCACGCAGACCGGCAAGACCCTTCTCCGGGTCAACGACAGTGATACGTTCACGGGCCTCTTTGGCTTCCTCCGCTTGAATCTTGCCCTGAAATTATAACGTTCGGCGAGATGCTCTTCCTAAGGACCGGTTTACATGCCTTGGCCACGTCCTTTGCGAGAAGCTTGTCCATGAGAGAGAGACCCTTTTGTATTTGCAAAGACGAACGGTCGTGAAGTAATACGGGCACTTTGGCTCGCAATGCAGCCACGTAGGCTATACCAAGACCTATCTCATTCCAAGGCTTATTAGGGTCGTCCGTAAAGAGTGTGCAGCGTGGTACTCACCCATTTGGCCCGAGCCAAGCACACCGAGGGTGCGAATACCGTGAGCGACGACCGACATGGCTGTGAATACTCTGCGGGGAGGTGGCGGTCTGGGGTAAGTTAGGGACACCGACTTGGCCCACGACCGAGGCGCGTCGGAGTCCGGACCATGTCGCGTGGGAATCACATGCGCGCTCATATGTTTCGCGCGACCGGAGCTTCCGGGGTTAGGGTCAGCATGACCTCACACCAGAACCATGCGCGGCTCGAAGCTACACCCAAACGCTGCCTCTCCTCCTCCATCCCTGCACGACATAAATCCTGACAAACAGCTTTAAACATATCCAGCGATATGACTTCGACTTTACCCCCACTAATCCAAGCCTTTTCCGGATCTATAGGCAGCGCAACTGCGAATACCATCGTGTATCCCCTCGACCTTGTTGCAACGCGACTACAAACCTCGTCGTCCAAGAAGCTTAGAGGTTACTGTTAATTTTATGATAAATATTTTGTATTGACAACTTTCTTTTGCTAGGTTTCGCTGGCATCCTTCGCGCGCTACAGCATGTATTACAAAGAGAAGGATGGAGCGGTCTCTACGACGGTCTGGGAACAGACACAGCCGCAAACATCATATCCAAGTCAGTATCTTATTTTGTTCAACTCAATTTGTCGAGCTTACCCTTGACCAGCTTCCTATATTTCTACTTCTACGCTTTCCTCCGCCGGCTACTTGTCGTAAGAAAGACCAAGGCTATGCGTACATCGGCGAAAGGACCCGCGAAGCTCGCGATACTTTCCGCAGTTGAAGAGCTCGGAATTGGTTTTATTGCTGGAGTGGCTAGTCGAGCCGTTTCAACCCCTCTCAGCGTAATCACCGTCAGACTCCAAACTGAAACCGAAGATGAGGACGAGGAGGACACCCAGAATTCCAAGCCCAAGGGCATCGTAAGTATGATCAAGGACATACACGAGGATCAAGGCCTTGCCGGCTTCTGGAGTGGTATGGCGATTCTATCATGCATTCCGCAAAGAGACTTACAGTCACTCTCTAGGATTCTCTACCACGATACCACTGTCTCTGAACCCAGCCATCACCATGTTCCTCTTCCAGCTCTATCGCAGAATCCTCATGCGTAAGCAAAGCACCGCTGCAGTTCCCGCGACACCAGGACCGGTGGCTGCCTTCATTGGTGCAGCGTTCTCAAACGCCGTCGCGACATGGCTGTTGTATCCGCTTATGCTTGCTAAAACACGGCTTCAAGTCCACAGAAGACGCGTCAAAGAAGGAAACGCAAGCCCGAAGAGTCATGTTTCCATGCTGACGATATGGGAAGACGCATTGCGGTGGGAAGGCGGACAGGGATTGTACCAGGGGCTCGAAGCGCAACTGCTCAAAGGTTTTGTCAGTCAGGGAGTGACGATGATGGTTAAACAAAGGTGGGTATATAATCACCTTATCTTAAATTGAGCTAATGTTGCCTCCTCGAATAGGGTCGAGCTTCTCATCATCGCTTTGTACGCTGGCCGGCGTCGTTGATAAATATTCTCAAGTCTATCGACTTTGTTTCGCACGCGCCTATCGACGACGTCATTTCACTAAGACATGAACAAAGCGACATTCAGGTGAACACGCCTGATCTGATGTTCTAAGCTCCAATCTCGTCCTAGTGACAGCCACGATCGCGGAAGCATCGTATGGGCAACAGCCTCGACATAGCCCTCCGGCGACGCCTCACATGTTCGCCCTTATGTGCCCCGCCTCCTTTCTTTCACGCTGCGACACCGTACACTCATGTCTCACGCAGTTCAGGTCGCATTTCCCTACGCGTATCGCTACCTCAGTAAGACCGGGGTCCCCGAGGAGTATCTCGCTGCGAACCTCGCATCGTTTGAATGCATGATGCGCAAGGTGTTTAACACACTGGTCAAGGGTGAGCCACAATTACTATCTTTTGGTTGCCTTGCGTGATATGATAGAAATCTCAACTATAGATAAGGCCCAGATATCATCCGATACTGAAGCCATAAGTGTCCCAGAGATGTACTACTGGGAAGTGACTTTCCGAAGGAGTCATCAACAGTAGGTGTTGGCAAACTTGCCGTCATCATATTGCTAAACACTGCCGTTATAAGTGGGTTCTTCGAAGTCGGACTTGGCAGGTATGTGCTCGCCCATGATGGAGGTTTTACGACTCTGAAATATTTTGAAGGCATGAATTTCACATGTGCTATCGAAGCGATGGGATGATTGGTAGGAAATGGTCCCAAAAGGGGAGGACACGAGCTGAATCGTTCGGTGGTGCGTACCTTCGCTTGTTCATGTTCCTTGCTGATGCCACTCACCTTGTCAGCTGCCGGCGACGTAATAGGGTGTGGCCTCAATAACAGCGGAGGATCAGTGTTCTTCACGAAGAACGGGGAGCGTGTTGGTATGTATCGAGCGACCATCATCATGAATTCACCGCACCTACCAGTTCCACAGCTTCAATTGAAATCCCAGACCTCTACAAGAAATGGCTTTACCCATTCATCAAAAGTGACTCGAAGTCTTATGTGAACGTCAACCCTGGGAAATCACAATTCAAGTTCGACATCGAGGCCTACTGCGACTACACCATCCGTGTCGGAGCGTCAGCCCGCAGTCTACCCCCAGAGGTTTTACTGCTGATCGCACAGCATGTCGTAGGCGACTCCATCTCTGGGATGGGCGACTACTATGCGCTTTCTCGGTTGGCACGTGTATGCCGCTACTGGTACAAGCTGTGTTCGACAGGTCTCACAGTCACCAACATCGAGCTCCACTCCCGATTCGAATTGGAGATCGCAACCCATTTTGGGTTGCTCACCCGCACGAAGACCCTGGTCACGCGTGAACACGGAAAAAACCATTGGCTGCACGCTTTTCCATCCAACCGCTCTATGCGGGTGCTACCGCGGATCACGTCCTGGACGTGTGTTTACAGCCGTACTAGCCAACGCCCAGGAAGTATTTTGGAGGATCGCATACACGCCCATGCCCTGACCGGCCTTGTGAGGCTCGACATCCGGAATCGGCGGTTCAAGACCTGGTCGCAGTTCGCTCATTTCATTTTTTCCTTCCGTCACCTCGAAGAACTCGACGTGCATAACGTGTACTGGGGCGACGACATAATGGCCGTTGAAAACATTCCGCCCAGACGGCTCGCCTTCTTCCGCCGCCTCCAACAACTACGTGTTGGTTCCGTAGCCGGAATTATGGAGAGCGTCGGCTACCTATGGTTGTTTATTGCTGGAACGTCTCGCAGCGAAGAACCAGCCTGGTGTTACGCTGACATCCCGATCATCGCGCAAATTGTCAAAATCATCATGCTATGCGTCCCCAAGATAGATCGTATAACATACGGCCACTCCGAAGACGGTGGGTTCACTTACTAGCCTCCAGTAGGTTCAAGTTGCTCATCCTCTACCAGGAATTTGCCATGATTTAATCATTTTCAAAGAGCAGTCTCACTCGCCCGCGCTGAAATTGGCACTGCGACCGGCGAATGGGTATAGCAACTCAATCGAATTGTCGAGCATGCAAATCGCCTATCGTACCGACTGTCCCATTAAAGACTTCCCCAATGATCTAGAGCATCTACTCTTCCGTTTATCTTACAACGGTCTCATGAACGTGACCATCGTCGTAACGCTCCCTGAAGAAACCCTCGCACATGACTCGCACGAAATTCAAGAAAGCCTTGAACAAAAGTTCCCCCAATTGGTCGTACGCGGAGGCCTCCACGTCGTGAAAAAGGTGTGTTATTAGGCGTGCTTTCATACTGTCCCTTTAGAGCAACGCTTCAACATTGGTCATCTTTCTCAGAACTTGCGTTACCATGGTGTAGATGGGATATATCAATCGTTGAATTATCGTTCATAGATCCTTCCGCCTCCATACTACGCAAATCCAGCCACAAAATCGTCCAGATTTTCCCGATTCATTCATGACACGATAGGTCAATTGGCGAACTGGGACATCTGGAGGGAGGTAAAAGTAAGTTGGCGGTGTCTGGCATGATGTGCACAACACTGACATTCACAAAGATAGGAGATTATGGCTCTTCTATGGACCGGGGCAAAGGAGGCAACATTTATACGAGTCCTCCAACCGCAGAGATCGCCGAGTTGGCCGCGCAGTTCCCTCCGATAATAAGTGTCTCACAAAAAGCTAGAATCTTGACGTCTATGACAGCCATGAAGAAGGACGTTGAACCGCAAACGTACGTGGTGACTGTGTCACTCGAATCGCGTAATTCAACATTTCGCAGAGATGTGGAAAATACGTTGGCAAAGGTGGAAATCATGATGCCCGAACGGCGCGACGCCTTCCTGGCGATGTCCGGCCCTATCACCGCGAGAGTCCCCAACGAGTTCATCGATCGCGCAAAGGTGTTGCTGGGGGGAGGATATGTGGTCACAGAGACGACTATGTGCAACGCTTTCCTCATGTACTTGTCTCCCGAAAGTGAGCACCTCTATTATATCAAGACAAAACCTGACATCTATTTCGACAGTTGAAGAAACCGTAACTATCTCTCTACAGATCGATGATCCTGCCATCGTCACCGGAGATAGCCCGAGTTGCAGGTGGATGCATAGTGGCGGCGCAGGGGATTTTCGAGAAGGTGTGGACACGGACAAGCCTAGCTTTACGCCTATCTACGATGTGACGTATATGCATTCACAATAGGACGTGGGTTTCGCGGCGTGTGGTCATTTGTAAATATTGTCATACATCACGCGATTTAGTACGTTTCTCCCTGTAAAACTGGCCAAGTTCCTTCATCGCCTCGCCAAACGTCTCAGCGACGGATGTGCGTTGCCCAATCCACTTCGGAAGCTTGCCTCTAATCCGCGGAGACGCATACCGCGCATCAACGAGTATAAGTGATGCCCAGTCTCCTCGATGACGAATTGCACGACCTGTCGGCACGAGTTCAGAATGACCCTCGGTGAGAATCTGTTGGCACACCCACCAATACTCTGGTTTACTGCGTTCATGCACATGTTTTCGTACAGCTCCGTCCCCGCGTCTTTTGCGCCGCCGGTAGGCTTGTGGCCATGCTTCTGAGCTTGTCGGTTTACGTATGCCATGCGCTCGCGGAGCTCGGGAGACGCAATGTTGGCAAATGGTAGCCCGACGATGATGACTGCCCGGGCAAGGTCGTCAGAGAAGTTGAGTCCTTCTGATAATTTTGCTCCGACAACGGCAAAGAGCAATGCTCCCCGTTTCCTAGAAGTCGCTTCATGTGTGACGCTGTATGCTACCTGCATACGCATTCCGACTGAGAACCGTACGGAGCCAGAGGTATTGAACGAAGGCTCACCGCTTGAATTTCTGCGGCATATTCCTTGAGTACTGCGTCAACGTCGGAACTCTCCTGAGGCTCAGCAAAGACCTGAACATATTATCAGAAACACGTCTCACTAATCCAGAAGGTTCTATTACCTTTTTCTTAGCACGAAGCTTCTCCATAATTCCTGTGCTTTCCCACTTGCTTGTGACTGCGTGAAGAAAACTATACGACGGGACGAATACAACCATGCCAGCGGGAACAACATTTGACAAGTTGATGAGTAGTTGCCCGAGGTCGGAGATCTACAAAGGGTTGAGATTGCGTCGGGACAGAATGAGGACAACGTACTAGATCTTGGTCATTTCGACTGTCGTATTTGAATTGCATCTGATTTCCTTTGGGACCTTTCTTAACTACGAGGGTCTGCAGATTGTTCGATGGTACGATGTGTCCACACGAAAAAGTAGTGAGGCGCTCAGAAGGCAGTGAGGGGAAGAGTTGGTTTGTGACGTCCGATATCTTTGTGAACGTCAGCGAGAGAACCAGGACGATGCACAGACACATACCGGAGACATGGTGCCTCCCGCCAAAACAACAGAGCGTGCGACGTCTATGACATCTTGGATATAGGTGGACGGGTTCAGATGCTGATACTTGATCTCGACTTGTTCGCCTGCAAGTGATAGTGCTATCCGCCCATCTGATGATGCAAATCAGTCGGCTTGAGTCACAGAGCAATACAGCCCACGAACCGTCGTTAGCAGCAGTCAAAGCCACGATAAAGCTCTCGACAGCGTGTAGCGGCGGTGTCGTAGCCGATAACCTGGCTAACTTTGCCAGTTTCTTCGGGTCTGATTAGGCTATAAGTTTTGATACCGAGGGAGCATGCAGAAGTCATACCATCCCCAGCCGCCTTCTCCATCGCATTGGTGCAGTACCCAGAGATCTTCCGCGCAATCTAGGCGCAGGGTAAATGAGCCTCAGTTCCAGACTGAATAGACAACGCTCACCCGACTACTCCGCAAGTATTTCTCGACTTCAAGCATATTGATACCCTCAACTTTGCGCCCCAACCTGGTCATCAGTTCTCCAGAGGTCATGACTTCGGTCGTTGCCTTGTTGGCGGCTGCTACCGGCTGTTTCACTGAAGAAATGCCCGCCGGTGTCCGTGTCTTCTGTGCTTTCCATTCCTCGGTGTACTTCGCTAGGGCCTCAAGAAACCCGACGAGACGACGTAGGTGAAGGGAGTGTTCGGCAGACAGTCGATTCTTGAACTTGCTCAAGTAGACGGAAAGCTGGCTTAGCGATGTGTTCAAAGTCTTGATGGGAAGCACAGTCGTCGAAAGCGAAAGTAACGTCGATATCAAGTCTAGAAAAAATTATCAGTGCAATGCGAAGAAGATGTAGTGAAGTACCCACTATGCGCCTCGTCGACGATGACCACCTGATCAGTCAGGTCTATCCCCAAGGATTCGCGGGCGGCCTTTTGGAGCAACAAATTATAGGGGAGAAGTACTAGCTGGGGTGTTTCAATCAATGCTACAGATCATCACTGAGCATCGAGACTGACCTGAGCTTGGGCAATTGCCTTTCTCGAGCCAAAGTACGGACAAATGCGAGACACTTGCCCAACTTCTACCAATGATTCGATGTCTTTCGGCGTGGCCTACGCAGGTCAGTGCATTGAACAGTCGGCAAACACCATGACCCACCAAGACTTGGTCTCTGAAATCGAGCATTTTGACTTCGTCGTCCGCAGGAGGCAGATACTGGCATCGCCTATCCCCCTTTTCTAACGTGTGCGTCAGACGGTGCTGGGAGTAGCGGGTGGATAATCTTACCGCCAAGGAGTTGACGACAGGCTTCATCCAAGTCCCCGTTTTTAGACTTCAATTTCTCGTTCACGCAGAGTTGTTTTCGAGATGCGAGTGAGACTGTTCTAACGTCGACTTGATCGACGTCCGCATCTTCGTCGTCTGATATCTGACGCTTGAGATTCGATGCAGCGTCTTGATCGGCTTTGCCACTCGGCCCAGAATCCTTGGTGTGCAAGGAGATGATTGACTCCGGCGACAGAGTAATCTTGAGCTTATGGAGCTCGTGAAGCACTTGCGAGAGCTGAGAGTGCGTCCTCGACGTGTAGTAAATCTTGGTACACGTCGGTTCCTTCTCTTCCGGTTGTTTGTAGCTCTCTGCAGAGTTCGTCTTTGACAACCTGTCGTCAATTAGCCATCTTGCTCTGGTACTCCAAGGAAAAGCCGCTCACTTTTGCATCAATGCGCGCACAGCAGGCGATAAGTTGTCCTCATCGTCCTCATTCATGTCGTCGGGTAAGAACGCCCCATCGTCAAATTGGATGCCTTCGCTCCCGAGATTCTCTTTCTCGGCCCTCTAAGATAGCTTTACTGAGCATGGCATTCTGGGGAAGTATGTGTTATTACCATCTTCTTTCGCACACGGCCCCTGGCCGCTTTCCGCATGACGGCTTCCCGCTGGCGCGCTTTTGCAAGACGCTCTGAATATTCTATTTCTTCCGCCTCCAATTCGCGGCGCTTGCGATCAAGGGTTTGAGCTAGGACCCAATCTGCGGCTACGAGACATAAGAGAATCGTGAATATGATATCGGAGAAGATAATATCAAGGAACGTACCTATCCCGTCTTGTTCGCCTATTCTTCCCTTTCTCACGCGTTGTTGGTCATCGCGCAGCCAAGTAAGCGAAGAGCATAGCAGACTGAGTGTTTTGCCCTAGGTGCGTGTAAACATGGTCAGTTTCCGCTCTAATCATTCCATGGTAAGAATAAGGCGAAATAGTATCCGCACAGATAGTGGAAACGCCAGATGTCTCTCTCTATGGTAGACCCTGGAGAAATGAGCATCCTAGACACAAGGAAGTAAACAGATATGGAGGAGTTGCAAAACCGTACCGTTCCGGTTGGGCTCTCTACAACAGTCACGCGGCGAGCTTCAATATTCTCGTACAAGTGTCGCATGAGCAAGAGTTGGATGTCATAGGGAAGAAATGGGAACGCTGGGAACGATTGAGGAGTATTAAGACCTAGGGACATCAGTCAGTTGAAGATATGTTGGTGTATGTCGCGCAGAGGGAGGTTATGGGCCAGAAGCAAGATGCAAGGCGCTTGAAGACACCGCGTTTACGCGTCAAGCGCCTTACACGTGATCGTGTATAATTATGTAATTCACCAACTCGCACTTATCGGCCAAAATGCCAGAATCTTTCCCTCAGCCACCTGAACAACACCATGACCATCGCTCGAAACCCAACAAATTTCCAGACACATTACTCTCTTCGCTCCGAGAGACGAGAACCGAATTGAACACCCGTTTGTGCTGTATTTCCAATGATGCAGGTACGTTTGCATGACTCAAATACATCTCCGGACTTCGTATTCATACTGACTCGGACAAGGTAGCATAGTTGAACCTGCCCGATTTTGTTGAGGGTTGGCTATGTCTCACAGCCTGGTGTCGAGGTTGAGTCTCTCGAGAAGTATTATCCGGCATACATCGGATGTCAAACTCAGTCCCCCGCAATGCTGGACGTTGAAACCGGGCGATACAGCTCGGAAAATGGACCGGGTAAGTCTCGCGTCAAGTCTTTTCACCCCCCAGACTTGTCTCTTCTTCATTCTGGTCTCGGGATCTAGGCCCTTCCAATTCGCTGACTTTGTCAATGCTCCTCCTCTCACTTCCCTCCGTCTAACGAATTCAAAAGGTTTCCGATGTTTCAACGTGTATACTACTGTAATTGTCGGGTGTGGAACGTCTGACATGAAGTAACACTCCCCCAGATGGCTGGTATATTCAAGCGAATCTATTGTACGGAACCGCCGTGGTTCTCTACAAAGCTCGATCACTGTCTGCAGCATCAATGCGCCCAGAACCGTTTCGAGCGGTACAGAACGTCCATACCACCCAATGCTCTGCGATATCGCCTGACGCTCAGACCGGTAAGTCCGTCTGTGATCGGCTTTTGACGATGATCGAGACGTTCTAGCCAACCTTTGTCCCCCATGTCTACCATTGTGTTCACTACGAGCCCCTAAATCTCCCAGGAACGATAACCGGCGATCATTCAACACGGTGCTTTGTGGGTATGTCCGTCTGTTGTCTCAACAATGGCGAAAGGTGTTTCAGCATAGCGGTCGCCCCTATGTTTTTTGCTTGAGCTGGTGCCACCATTCTCGCTGGTTTTGTGTTACGATGGACTAACATTTTACACCTACCAAAGCCTCAGTTTCTGAGGAGTTGGACAGGAGACTGCACACCGTTCACGACGAAGTCTGCGTCTACCTATGAAGAGAGAACAGTATTTAAATCGGTACTCGATGACATGGACATCCAGTGCCTGCACTACTCTCACATCCTCCCCTTCACTCGACAATGCGCTGCTCATTCTTCTCCTGCGTCGTTCTCGCCCTCGCGGCACACTCCCTCGCTGCACCCACCATCCCTAGCGGGAACGGCGCAAATGGCGGTAACGCCCAGTCCGGATGGTCGAGCTCTGCCAACGGCGGCTCAGTCAACAACGCAGCATATGGCTACGGCTATGGCTACGGCGGCACCGTCGCTAACTCCTACGGTTCTGGTGAGCCCCTCTCCCTATTGACCTCAATACAGGCAGCTAACAGACTCGCGCGAACAGGCAATGCCGGCAGCGGCGGGATGTCCAGAACCGGCAACGCCCAAGGCGGGAACGGCGGGAATGCCGGCTGGAGCATCTTTGGTGCAGGTAGCGGCGGGTCAGGGGGCACCGCGCAGTCTGGGAACTCGGGCTCTGCCAACGGTGGAAGCGTCAGCACGACCGCCGGCGCGATCTGGAACTCGTACGGGTCTGGCAACGCAGGAAACGGGGGCTGGAGTGTGACCGGGAACGCGCAGGGTGGGAACGGTGGGAATGGTGGCGTCGGAGGGTTTGGCGGTTTGGGGAGTGGTGGCGTGGGCGGCAGCGCGATGTCAGGAAACGCAGGGTCAGCCGACGGCGGATCGGTGTACAGCTCGGGGGGCATAATCATGAACATGGGAGCATCTGGGAATGCGGGCAATGGGGGTGTTAGCAGGAGCGGTAACGCGGTGGGCGGATCTGGTGGCCGCTCATAACTCAAATCCGGAGGGGTGATCTCAGGGCGAAGGATTTTCACTAGTCATGTTGGGGCTTTGGTGTGGTTCACGCTCGGTGTTTTATTGCATTTGGAATTCTGCGTATCTTGAATTTTATCTCGCGGCGTTGTCGATATACCGGTCAATATGCGGGTGAGCGGGATGCGGTTCTCGGGGTCCTTGTCTGATGGCAACTCGTCGAATTTGGGACTTGGGTGCTCCTTCCTCTCTTGACACTTGCAACATGTCAGAAATCGTGGACCTTTCTCACCGACTCGACTCTTCATTGACTATTTATCCTGGCGACCCTGCTTTTCGCTCCTGCCCTCACCTCACACTTTCTCAAGACGGCTGCAGTGTTACAAGCCTCTCCCTTGGGTCCCATGCAGGAACGCACATCGACGCACCATCGCATTTTCTTGCGGACGGAAAGACAGTAGAGGAAATACCTTTGTCGATGCTGGTGGGACCTGCCATCGTGGTGGACCTGACGGAGCAAGGACGAGGTCGTGAACTAGGAGATAAAGAAGCTATCGAGTGGAAGGATCTAGAAAAGTACGAGCCGATTATGAAGGAGACGAGCGGGGCAATACTGCTGTTACGGACCGGCTGGTCGAAGTACTGGAAAGAGAGAAAGTATTTCGACCATCCTTACGTTTCTGCCGACGCCGCTCGCCGCATCGTGGACACTGGCGTTCGAGTCATCGGCGTCGATACGCTTAGCCCCGACGAGACGGTCCTGGAGGAAGACGGAAACGCAGAGTACCCCGTCGATGCCTTTGGGTTTCACAGGGTCGTGCTAGGCGCGGGCGCGGTTATCGCAGAAAACCTGACGAATTTGGACAAGATTCAGAATGGAGAGTGGACCATCAGCCTGCTGCCACTGAAGATTGAACTCTGCGACGGGTCGCCCGTGCGGGCGTGTGCGTGGAGGCGCGGAGAGCGGTGAACAAAGTAAAGACCCAGACGTACGTGCTCTCGGACGTCACTCGCTCGCGCTCGCGGTCTCAAACTCAATCTTGCGTTTCCAAGCAGGCTCTAGACACGACGCATCCGAGGACGAGGCGGGAGACACGGCCCGGATCCCCCAGCTGACGAATGATCGGGCTCGATCAGATATGCATAGCACGCAGAGGACCCTGCCATGGGACTTTTGCGGAGGGGACATAAAGGCGAGGACCGCTCGGCTAGGGGCAGCTCGAGCAAGACTCACCCGCCATGTCGTGCACCCGCCGAGCCAAAGAAATCGTCGACCTCAGCCAGCCCCTCGAAAGCGGCAGAGTTTACTCTTGCGACGGCCATCCCGCCTACAAGGCGTGCTGCATCTCCAACGTGTCCGACGGCGCGTTTGCCACGGTCCACAGTCTTTCCCTCGCCACCCACACCGGTACCCATATCGACGCCCCATACCATTTCTTTCCAGACGGCACGACAGTCGACAAGCTCGACTTATCCCTCCTAGCGGCCGCCCCGGCGGTTGTTGCGGACATGCGGTCGAAGGGGCCGAGGGAAAAAATCAGCTGGGAGGACCTGCAGGAGTACGAGGCACATCTGGGCGACGGTGTGGTGCTGCTGGTCTGCACAGGCTGGTCAAAGAACTGGGGCAAGCCGGAGTACCCCGCACACCCGTACCTCGATCCCGCTACCGCCGACGCGCTTCTGGCGCGTGGGGTGCGTGTCGTCGCAATTGACGCGATGAGCCCCGACCTGGTGACCGACGGAGAGGGGGACTGTGGGCACTTTCACCGCGCCTGGCTTGGCAGAGGCGCTATCATCGTCGAGAATTTGACAGGGCTCGACAGGCTATTGGATATCGAGCGGGGGAGGCTCAGGGTTTCCTTGATCCCTCTCAACCTTGTCGACTGTGACGGTAGCCCCATTCGAGCGGTGGCATGGGCAGAATAGGCATGATGGGCGTCCGCGAGTGGAGAGGGGGAACACAACGGCGGAGCTCGGGAGGCTGGTGGCGTGATCATATTCGGTAGCGTAGCGTCTCTCCTGTGCAATTGGACGTGTTTAGAAACCATTTTTGGTGTTTGCACCCGGAACCGCCGCGCTCAACACTCGCTTGGTCACCTATGCCGTTGAACGTCGAACATCTCGGTATCCTATTCATACCACGGAGAGAAAATGCCGTGACCAGTACAATTATTTCTGATAGATTTGACATACGCGTACGACAGCGGAACAGCGGAACACACGGGGACTTGGATAGCATAGATTGGACGTCGAACATCTGCTCAATAATTATCCAGACACAGCCAGCGCAAAGCGAGCTCGGCCAGCAACGTTACTGCCTGTGAGACGCGATAAGCAACCCTTGACCCTCATAACATGATGCAACGTTGTGTACTCACTCGTGAATTGACACCACCAGCTTGTGCGCGACTCGCGGGGTGGCGAATTGGCCGGTCAAATCATGGACGTCGCCCTCAGACGCGTGGCGTCTGTGGCGTCGGCGGGGTTCAACCTCCTGCTCTTCCTGAACAGCGTCCATAAGCGGAACTCCGTACATCCCATAGCGGCGGCTGGCGTCATATGTGTTCACGCGTCTCGGCCGCGGCTGTGGCGCAGGATACTCGGGCAGAGGCTTGTCGACGTTGGCGTTGAGCAAGCTGGCGCGCGTCGAGTGTCGTGGCGGAGGATTTGGTGGCGTCGCGAGCGGGATCGTGGAGATGGAGGGAGAAGTAGAGGAGGATGACGCCGAGGAAGATGTGGCGGAGCATTCGGAGGAGGTGGTGTCGTCGGATGTCGATGTTGGGGTCGTGGGTGCGTCGGGCTCATCGACCTCTTCCCAGTCTTCGTCGACGGTGTAAAGCGGCGTGCAAGGCCCGCGACGACGACGTGAGCGATGTTTGCCCGTATCGACGGCGTTTCCGACCTACAAAACAAGCAGGGATGTCAGTACGCCGAAATGGCGCTGCAGTTGCCATCGTGACGTACCTGGTGCCACAGGGAATTGAGAGTGTTGCGGCGGGCTTTTTTGGAGGAGGGTGGGAGAGTCGAGTACATCGTGAACGTTAGCGAGGATGCTGAGGAGGCAACAGATGATAGAAAGTGGTGGAGAGTGCTGGACAAAAGCTGCGGAATAAAACCAAAGTCTTATATGAATCGCTCGTGGCAGTGGTTTCATTTCCCACTGTTCGACCACGACGCGTCGAACGCGCGTGGATGACGCGCGCCCTCCGCAACATGTCCAACTCACAGCGCCAGTGCCACTCCGATAGAGTTAATCACGCTGTGGTCCGAGTACATGCCCGTCCTCCTGCTGTTTCCTGAAGGCAATCTCATCGCCCCCAGCATAGCCCATGGGGCATTTCCGCTCGCGGGCCCCATAAAACCACATACGCTTCACGCAGGTTTTACGCCTCACGCAGATGCAGATGACGGATATGTTTTGATCTACAGAAATAGACAGGCGGGGGAGTGCAGAGTGACGGAGCATGAGAGCATGGCAACGAAATGAGCCGCTGCGGAGAAATCTACACGTGGATCGCAATGTCCCAGTCGCGCACGATGCTCGCCACAGGGTTCTTGATCGTGAGCACGGACGCGGTGCCTTCCTTCGTGTTCGCCGCCGCGATTCCCGGGGCATACTCCCACTCCAGGTCTGTGTCGGGCAGCGTAACGCGCTTCGGCTTTGCGTCAAGTCCGAGAACGACGATCTTCTCGATGCGCACGGCGCCGACGGATTGGGCGAAGTTGTTCTGCCGGTCATACTTTGCAAGCGCGACACCGTCGACGGCTTCCCCGGGGTTCTTGCTGCCCAAGTCTGTGCTGGAGATGTGGACAGCCTTGCCCTTCTTCGCAGCAGTAAACTCGCGCCACACGAAATCACCGGCCTGGTGCGAATATGACTCGCCGTCGTCAAGATAGAGCTCGCCGCGCGCCTGACCGGACTTGTCCAGGGCGATGCGTAGGGTGAAAGGGTCCTGCTTCATCAGGGGCGAGGAGCGGCGAGGGCGTTCACGTGTTGGCAAGATGGATCCGCCGCGGATGAGCAGGGGTACCTGGTGAAGGTCTGCAGGCACAGTGACGTTCTTGCCCTTAGCGGCTCCCCGGTATGTGTGACCGGTGAAGTACTCGTAGTACACCTGGAAAAGTGACAATCAGAAATGATGGCGGGGCAAGAAGATGAAACGAACCTGATCCTCTGGCAGGTAGACAGTCGTCTCCTTCACCCCCTTTTCGGTCACCGGCTTGACCAGTAACCCCGAGCTCCCAACGAAGAACTGATCGTCGATAGCGAACCCAGCCTCGTCTTCAGGGAAAACAACGAAATGAGGCCTGTGCCATTGCCATAAGCGGACACGTCGAGCATTAGTCGAGGTGGCGATACTCACCGCACAACAGGTAGACCCTTGACACTTGCTTCACGGAACGCAGTGTACCATATGGGGAGCATGCTGTACCGCAGCCTCAGGATATCGCGCACGATGCTCTTGTAGGGTTCATCGAGAAGGAATGGTTCCCGGCGCTTAGTATCGATGTGGGCGTGGGCGCGGAAGAAGGGCGAGAAGGCCCCAACATGGTACCAGCGGACAAGCATCTCGGGTTCGGGGTTGCCGAAGAAGCCACCAACGTCGGCTAAAGGGTACACAGTGAGTACGTTGGGTACCCAAACCGACACAAATGCCACTTACAGCCGGAGAAGGAGAAGCCCGCGAGGTTATTCGCCAGAACCATCTTGATACCAACGGCCATATGCTCCCATGTGCCCAGGTTGTCACCTGTCCACATAGCACCAAAGCGTTGAGAGCCAGCGTAGAACGATCGCGTGAGGACGAAAGGGCGCATTGGGGTTTCCGTGCGAGTCATGACGGCTTGAGCGGTTTGGTTGGACTGAAATAGGATCAATTACCGTGCCATGAAGCAGGAGTCGACTTCCACTTACAAACAGCATGCCGTTGATGTTGTGAACATCTCGGTGCTCCCAGCCGCCATAGTGGATGTTGTCTCGCGGCATAGAGATCTCAGGCCCGTTGAAAATGGCAGGCTATTTCACTCATCAGAAGTGGAGGCGAAGCGAGTAAAAATGAATACGCACCTCGTTCATGTCGTTCCAGATGTGAACATCATTGGTGCTGTCGGTCCAAGCGAACTTTCCGGCCGAAGATTGCACGGTCTTGAAGAGTCCCTTCCACCAGTCCCAGCTCTTAGGGTTGAAGAAATCTACCCACGCACTGCTACCACTCCAGCACCATCCTTCGTATTCACTCTGACCGTCCTTTGTCTTAGCAAGCACACCAAGCTCGACGGCCTCCTTGTAGACAGGGAAAGAATCCACGCGCTTCAGGTGAGGATCGATAATAACGACCATCTGTACGTCGGTAGTTAGTGAAGACTCTTCGTCATAGCTGAATCATGTGCACAAACCTTGCGAGAGATAGCAGCGACGTCATTGGTCATGTCAACGGGGTCGGGGAAGTTCTTCTTATCCCAAATGAAGTACTTGTGGTCCTCAGCATACTCGATATCGAGCCAGAAAACGTCGACGGGAATATCATCCTCATCGAAGCGTTTCTGGACAGTGCGGACATCCTCTGAGCTGACATAGTTCCATCTGCACTGATGGTAGCCGAGGGCCCAGTGCGCTGGCATGGCCTGTGTCCCAGTCAAGCCAGTGAACTGTTTGAAAATGTTCTCGGGCTTAGGTCCGGGAAGCAGGAATATGTCGAGGATACCAGACTCAGACATCCAATGAGTGAAAGTGGAATGCGGGTCGGGATGGGCGACATCAATGAATGTATCAGAGGCGATGGCGTTGAAGACGCCAATAGTGGAGTCTTTAGAGTGGGCGTACATGACGGGAATAGACCCATAAAGCGACATGGTGGAGTCGGCAACATATTCGAAGACGTCGGAGTTCCACAAGCGATACGGCTCGTCATAGTACGAGTCTTCGCCAGAGGTGGTAGGGAGCGAAAGCCGTGTCGCGTGCTGGGGGATACCGTAAACGTGGCCATGATTAGGGAAGCTGATATCTAGGAACAACGACTGTGGGCCTATAAAACATGGTTAATTACTTATGTGACATGGCAAGTGTAAAAGCGCACCTTTAGGCTTTGAATCCGTCCAACTCTTCCATGTCTCTTCCCAGTAACCATCTTCGGTGTCCCCCTCGAACCAAGCACGAGGGTTGGGTGTCTCCATGACGGTCTGCGCCTCATCTGCGTTCAGCTTCTCGGAAGATTCTTCTGACTCGCTGCTTTCCACGGGCTTGAGTTCCTCTTTCGTGCGGAAGTGTTCCATGTGCATGAGACCCAGGCTGTTGAGCGAGACCTGTTCCTTTCCGTTGTGGAACATGGTAACGATTAGAGGGTCGAACTTGATGGACACCTCGAACTTGTCCTTCTTCGTGCCGTATGATGCCTTCACCTCCTTCTTTCCGACCGTCCATTTAATGTCCTTGCTGACTTTCGGGTCGGCAATAAGGGCCCATGATGAGGCCTCGTCATATCGTTTCCCCTTGCCATCAACTTCGTCCATCCGAACGCGGACTACTCCATCGTCGTGTACGCGAACGTCCAAGCCGAACTTGATCTCGGGGTAAAGCGATGATTTGACGGCCGCCGTGAATGTCGCTTGGTCGGGAGAGATGCTGAGACTGGCGGGGTCGACGGTATATGGTGACTTCCAGTCGGGCTTTTGTCCGGCGCGCTCAGCGATCGCACGACCGCGGCGGCAGAACGACGACTGAGAGCATGTCTTGAAGTCCTCACGCTTCACGGCGAGGGCGAGCGGAAGCGCCGCGAGCAGCAGCAGGGAGCTCGTGGCGCGCATGTCGGTATTAGCAGCCGCGCCAGGTCAGCGAGCTCGTCGTGGTGGATGTCGAGGAAGGTGTGTCGACGGCGGTGAGACGGAGACGGGAGGTGCCAGAGGCCTGTCCGGCGCTTCCGTCGACCACGTCAACGAGTCGTGGGAGCAAGACGTGACTCGGTCACGTGCCGCGCACGTGAAAGCGCGTCGCGTACTTTTGAGGCGCCTATTTCTGCCTCAACCTTCCACTACGACGCGTGCTCCTGCGTACTCAGCTATGGCGGCAACGTCTGCCACCCACAACACACCGCTCACTCCGTCTGGATCATGGGACCACCTTACTACATCCACACCTCGACTGCTTTACCGCGGTGCCCTCTGCCTTCCAGACTCGCATCTTTTGCTCGACGGTCTCAGTTTCGTCGCGGAGACAGCACGTTTGGTCACAGCCAGTCCTTCGAAGAATCTATTGGAAAATCCTTTGGCACTAGCTCTAGAATCTATGCGAGGTCGAAATCTGTATCTTCTTGGGACGGAGAAGGTGGCAGACGTCTGGCTCGACGCGCGTAACGATATCACCGTGTAACTAGTTCACCCCTGTTAACGCTTAACATCACTCATGCAATTCCAGATACATTCATCACTACTCTGCACTAAGTCAAACATATTTTGAGAACATTCTTTGTCACGATCCAATCACGCTGTCGACGAAACGAACCGGTCTGGGCATCCGTGTCGGGCTCACCGACGGCGGTTCGTGTACTTCAATTCACGGATTGATTGGGTCTTTATGAGTATAACCACAGACGATGAAGCCCAGGAAGACTTTCTGATCTATGGCCAGCTCATTCCAGCACCACACACGACCGATCAGCCAAAACCCTCGTCGTCTCAGTCACCGCCCACTATCTTGCAACTCTTCGCTTCGCGAATTCTCCCTGGCCCACCACCGCCAGTCATAAGGCCTCCGCGTCCGGACGACCCAACCCCTCGCAAACCGCAGGCATACACAAGTACGGCAGCGAAGCGCAAACGCGAAGTTTCACAAAGTTTGCTCGGCAGCGGTACCACGAACAAACGAGGACGGTCTTTGTCCTCTGGCGCGGAAGACGACATGGTCCAGCGTGCTCGCGACGTTATGCTGAACTTACCAAAGCCGGGCCTGTCCAAAACGGGGAGTCAGAAGATTCCGAGGCAGGGTAGTAAAAACACTGGAGACTTCAAGGTCCCGGAACTACCCGTCCGAGCGGGGTCAACGGATACTATCGCGTCGGAGGATGTATTTGGTCCCCCCGGTGGGTCTGGGGCTAAAGGCAAGAGCAAAGCAACCGAGAAAGCCGGGTCGTCTGAGTTAGAGAAGGCCAACAAAACGGTGCGTCACGTAGGACGCTGGCTCTTGATTTAACTCACCCTATTTCAGGTCATCAAACAGGCGACCATCTCGTGTCTGTCAAAGTTTGGCATTGGGAAGGCACATAACGAATTTAACGACCTATACCAGTTTACGTATCGAGGCGTCTCGTTCGCTATGGTACGATCCTCTACGTGTCGGTAATGCGAGAATTAACCCCTATTACAGAGGAATACAATGCGTACGCAGGCTCTAGCAATGCGGACCGTAGATCGTCTAGTCCAAGAACATCTTCGCATGTATCTCAAAGGCACAGGAGAGAACCATCCGAAATGACACGTTCCGTGATGTTTAGCACGTAGTTGATGATAATGGAAGTTGCAGGTATAACCTCTTGTTTGTGCCCTATTTCCTACAGTTTCGCCCTCTCCTTGCTCTGTTTGGCTTCTGCGCTCGCTCTGTCTCGCAACGCTCGGCGCAGGATCTTCCCGGATGGACTATAAATTTTGGTCAGTCCTCGCGGTATCGCTTTCGAAGTTCGAGCTCTGACTTACTTTCTTGGTATCGCATCGACGACAACCACACCTACAGATTTCATAGAAGAAGGTGAGCGAGGAATCTTCGGTTTGTCGTGTTGAGCTTACCTCCTCTCAGATACTTGTACTTCGCCACACGATCCTTGATCCACCCTTGAACCGAGGCTCCGAATGTTAGACTTTCCGTCGGGCTCAGGGTTCTAGCATGTACGACATAGGCCCTACAGTATGCGCAGTCAGCACATGAACATTGAGAGTATTCATCAAAGGCACCTTGGAAGCTCCGTTTCTTCCGCCTCCGAGAACACTCCAATGACACCGGCGTCGACGATGTCTGGGTGCTCCAGTAAAACACTCTCCAGCTCCGCAGGAGGTACCTGGTAACCCTACCCACGCTCCTTCAGCTTATGACGACACTCCATGGTGTGCGACTAACCTTATACTTTATCAACTCTTTCTTCCTATCTAGCACAGTCCAGTACCCCTCGGAGTCTCGCGTCAGTATATCTCCTGTTTTGAACCATCCATCTTCCGTTATTGACTCCCTCGTTGCAACCTCGTTTTTCAGGTACCCCTACTCATGTTCAGCGCATGTCGCAGAATTTCATCCAGGTCATACCTGAAAAACGCAGGGCCCGCGTAGCCAGAACTCTCCGGGTTGTCCTTCCTCGACGTCTTTGCCGTCTTCGACCAGTCTGGCTTCACACGTTGGAAGAAGCTGTCCTATTGTCCCCGCCTTGCGCAGCCAATCTTCTATCGGTAGGAGGTGCGCAGCCCCCTCGGTAAGCCCGTACCCTTGTCGTACTTGAGCATGCTTATAAGATGTCGCAGGTATGAACGAACCTTGAACAAGGGCTACGTTGACTCCTAGCGACTGCATGCGAGTTCCTAGGGCCTTCAGAAGCGAGATACTCAGCGGCGCAGCACCAGATAGTAAGTACTCCAGCGACTTCAGGTTGTACTTGGAAAGACCTGACGGTTGACGTTAGCTCTCTCAGATAGATACCCACATCAAATGTCTTCACCTGGATAGTGGTATAGGCTAAGTAATATTGGTGGGACGACACACCCGTGCGTAATCTTGTGCTTTTCCACATTCTTGCAAAAGCTTTCAAGGCTAAACGAAGGCATCACGTAGACAGCAACTCCTCGTAGAAACTCTGCGTGGATCACTTGGACGCAGCCTACAAGTTGGGTGTTGAGAATTCGCGGCATCCTTCGAAGACGGTGACGAACCAAAGATGTGGTAGAAGGGCAAGAAGCCGAGCATTCGAGGTTCTTTCGCCCTGAATTTCGGCCACACCACTGCACTCGCAATGAGCATGGCGACGAAGTTGCGGTGAGTGGTCTACAGATCCTTGTTACTAATGTTTGCTAAAATCTATTGGCGTAGGCATACCTTCACTCCCTTGGGTTTCCCAGTTGTACCCGACGAGTAACAGAGCAGGACAGGCGTGTTGACTTGATCTCCCGTGAACTTCTCCTCGTCCATGGCGCCTTTGCCAAGAAGGTCCGTCACGCATACGTAATCTTTAAACCCCAAATCCGCACTCGGAATCCCCCAGTCCGCGACGATAATCCTTCGACGCGCTTCCATTGCATCTATGTCCAATAATTCGAACATCTTCAGCACTTTCGGCACCAGCGCTGGATGCACGATAACCGCTTTCGCCTCGGAGTTCGTCCACTGATACTGCAGTTCGTTCGGCATGTACGACGGGCTCGCGGGCGTTGTGCAGAATCCGGCTGCGAAACACCCCAGGTACAATAGCGGATACGCGACGCTGTTCGGCGAGAGCAGCATAAGCACGTCTCCGCGGTTCAGCGGCACGCCACCCATGCGCGCAAACTGGCTTCGGAGGCCATACGCCAACTCGAGCGTACGATCTTTCAGCTCGCCGCGCGTTACCGTGCGCCCTGTCGCGACGTCGACATACGCCGGTGCCTCCGGTGGGAATTCGTGGAAGTGGGTGCGGAAGAGGAAGGTGTAGAGGGACTCGTCGGGGATGGGCGGCGCGGGGAGTGAGGAGGTGTATATCTTCATCGTCGACGAGGACGGCGTCGAGAGAGAGACAGTGTTCGGCGAAGACAACACCGTGCCGGTATTTGTACGGGCACGTCACGGGAAGCTTCAACATCACGTACGTGGGATCTACGTATCGGTTGCAGTGATGTGTGCCGGGGACTGACCGAATCCTATTCAGTTGGAGCTTCCATGCATGCCAATGCTGGAATGGTCGGTTTGTGCTGCATTGATGGGCCCCCCCAGGTATCAAAGCGTGACTGACGTGGTGCGAAGGTGGAGATCCCGACGCGTCGAAGTGACCCGGCGTCTTCTCTACATCCTCTTTCACGGACACATACGATCGAGACGAGCACAATTCATTTCGTGTCAATTGAAACGAAGGTATAGAATGTAGTCCAGAGGTCTCCAGAATTGTGACAAGTTGTTCAAAGCGGTCCATAAATACAGTCAAATAAGAGGAAGCATGCCCCGCAGACTCGTTCCCCCACTTCACTTCCCACGCTCCCCGTTCTCCTGTGCATGCACATCCACCATTCACATACCCAATGTTTATAGCGCATTCCTCGACCCCTGGTCTCCTTCGAGAAATCCTTTCGATCGAATCCGACCCCAAGGGAACTCAGCCATAAAACCAAATTCCAGGAGCTCGACGTTATACATCTTCAGCATTCTTGGTACGCAAACGTCATATGTTTGCGATAGGCGTGAACGAATCAGTGAGGGGATACATTCTCTGGATGCAAACTACGACTGATTAGGCCAGGTGACAATCTAGATTTGGAGAGAACTGCGCCTAGGCTTACCGATCCAAGCGCTCCATTATCTGTTCAATCCTCTCGGCAAGCTGCGGGTGCGTCGCTTCATGGAAGGCGTTCCGTCGTACGGGAATATTGTGGGATGAATTTGGGAGGCTCCGCTTGAGATTGAATTTACCAAGCGCGAGAAGGCAGGGAAATCGGGGTGGAAGTGTGGCGAAGGAGTCAGCAGACTCGAGGGGTATGAAGTTCATCACCATGTCGAGGGACTCCAGGTTTGTCGCATCCCGCGCAAACGAGCTGTCTACACCGGACCACCACCTCTCCCCAAGACTGGATAGATCGTCTTCGTTGCGCCACTCTACACTCACTCTCCGGAGCACAGAGCATGTCACATCTGGGGCGGAGCAATTGAAAGAGCTGAGATGGAACGCTAACTTCGGTAACTCTCGGCTTGAGACTAGGGCCACCAAAAGTTCGTCTCTGCCTAGATTTTTTAGAGTTAGCTACTACTATTCTCTGCTCTTCGATAATGATCCACATACCAGTGTAATATTCCATCACCAAACTCTTTCGGTAGGAAGCGTAATCGAGATGGCGCAGCAGCGTCTTTGTTAACAATATCGCCAGCCTCGCATCTGGGTTGGTGGGTGCCGGTCGCTGGTCGTCAGGATGGATGCAATGTCGCTGGAACATAGGAGCGAAGAGCCACATGAGGGTCCAGGGGGCGGTCATGTTGTGGGCTTTGACGGTGTGTAGTTTTTCGAAAACCCCTAGCCGCGTTGGCATCCTGTCGTCAGACCCCTTGATGGTCCAACTGACCTCGTCAAAGTCCACTGTCTCTAGACTCGTCATCCCTCCGAGCGCATGGGCCAGAATGGAGAAGGTGCGGACGTGAACGCCACGTAGTACCAGACACCTCATACGAGTGAACTGCGACAGAGAGGGCTGCGATGCCGACGTTATCGTTAGCACTGGGAGGTTACGGGTGGGAGTGGTGGTTCTGGTAGACGACGAAGGTTCGTTCAGCACGAAATGCAGCTCTGTGAGGCTGGGTAGGTTGCTCGACAATTGTCGTGCCAATCTGTCGATCGATGGAGGTGCTTCTCCGGAGTCGGAAACTACTACCTCTACATAGGCCACTGTGTTCGACAACCAACCATCTCGACGACGGCGGAGCATGGCGAGAAGAAAATCCAAGTCTGTCTTTGAGAGCAACACGAGACGTTTGAAAAGTCTTGGTCGAAGTTTGATGTACCAGTCTTGACAGACCAGTGACAGTCGGGAAACCGTATACCGCGGTTTCTTGTGAGTAGAATCGTCTCCTTCGGCTTCGTCGGCAGCCTTGAGGTAGACATCCTCCTGAAGTAAGCAGTCCACTACTAAGACCAGTAGCTCTGCCGGCAGTCGTGCTATTATGGCTCGGAGGTTATAATTTGCTGCATGACGATATATTAACGTGTATAGAATGATTTGGAAATCACGTACGTGGCCCGGGGCCTGAGGAGTCTGTATAAGGCATCGTAGAGGACTAGAGGGTGGTTGGTGTGGCAGTTTTGCAATCGATTGAGACAGGGAGGGAAGATGAGCGTTCTGGTTGAAGTCGTGGTAGAGTCCTATTGTGACTCTGATATATCCTATCTGGGGCTTCAACGAAGAGGCTGAGCCTTCGTTCATATTGTAGGTTATTAGTTTTTGAGGTTTCCATGCACCACAATATCGATAGAGACCTTATAGTTTCTAGATGAAACACACCGTAAGTATATCCCAAAAGGACTCAATTGGACAATACCTCCTCCACGGGATATGAGCCGCGTGTTGGTTCGGTGAGGGAGGTGAATCAGTTGTGTTGGCGTTTTTGGAAGATGCTTCTTTTGGTCCTCTCTCGAAGAGTAGCCAGGAGAAGCAGCAGGTTTCCAAGTCTCACGCGCACGCCTGATTTCCCTGAACCTACTCGATGCGCAGTCTCAGGCCCAGTTGTCCTGGGCACTGTGCAGTACTAACCGTGCTATAGGGTTCCGAGTAGAGCCCTCTTTTATGCTCATGCCAAGCATGAGATCCGTGGAAATGAGCGGCTAGCTGGACCAGCACGAGAAAATTCAAGTCTATACAGCGAATATAAGTAGCCGAGGCTAGATGCAGAATATAAGATACATGGACAGTTACGGTAGTCGCCTCGTCGACGAGCCTTACCCTTCAGAGTCGGACACGTCCACGACTGCCGTAGCCAATCGCCTCCTCTTCGTTGGACGCTCTATCGGACGCTCTACCACAGACGCTGTACGCCGTACGAGCTTCCGTTTCTTGGGGGCGGCGACGGGTGCTGAAGAAGTCTCTCGAGGTGGGAGTTCTTCCACACCTGCCTTCTCATGAGCGCGTTGTTTCCCCTTGTTCGATGGTTGAAGGGGTACAACCGGCTCCTTCACGTTCTCTTGTTCCTCTTGTGTTCTTCTCGGGTCTAGTCTCGGTTGCCCTTGGGATTTCTTGGGCTGTGTGGCACGCGGAGAGCCCTGGGATCGTGAACTCATGGTGTTTTCTCGTTTCGCGTGCGCCAGGGGCTCTTCTTCCTCTTCTGCATCCCCATGCTGTTCCCCGCCTCCGACCACGTCCTCTTCGACGAGACTTGCCGACTTTAGGATCTGAGAAACCTCCGCGGTCGATTCCACCTCGTCCAAGTCGGAGGCCAACTCGTCTACTTCTTCCCCATCGTCATTCGAGCCCTGTAACGGGTCTTCATCACCCACTTCTTCATCGCCCTCTGATTCCACCAACTGATCCTCGAGAGGCTTGACATCCTCCTCTCGTACGTGCACCGGAAGCTTGTCCCATAGTGAGGTGTCGGGGTCCTTGCTTGGGTCGATCTTGAACCGCTTTTGATAGTTGGCAATCATTTCGTCGAACTCGTCGCCTCTCTTCTTGTACTTTTCGCGCCACGAACTCCAAGAATGTCGAGAACTCCACGGCCAAAGTTCATCTTCCTAGATGAAAAGGTGATTAGCGCAACGCGTCAACGATGAGGAGTTACATACGTTTCTGACGAGACGTTTGTAGATTGCGTTGCCCATTCTGTCGATGTTCCCTGGGTTCTCGATGGCAAGGAATTTGACGAGATTTAACTCTTCTTCCCTGGTGAACTCCTGACGCGGACGCCTGCCCTGAGAATTGGAGGGGCCGGCCTCAGGAGGCGGCGTCGGAGGCCGAAGAGGATCCTGGTTCGCGTCTGCATATCGCTGCTGCACGCGCCTTGCAATGAGCGTGTCGAAGCGTACGTGATCTTTCTTGTAATGTTCGCGCCACGACTGCGCGGGGTGTCTCTTCGCCCATGGCCACTTGCCACCTGCCTGCCCGTCCTGTCAACCATAACCCCTAGACATGAGATGTAATCACATACGTTGGCAAACAACATCTCCCAGAGTCGCTTTCCACGTCTATTATTCCCATCTCCGTTGTATTTCGCGAGGTATTTGACGAGGAGTTTGTCGTCTTCTTCGGTGAATGGTATCCGCCTAGGAGATGCTTAGAGTGTGTTTGGCATGTCGAGAGGGAGAAACAGCGTACTTTCCGGTCTTTGCCGGCATCGTTCTTCTGGCTAGGCGTAGATTGACGCGCTTGTTGGCGACACTGGTGAAACGAACGCGACATGTACGACCAAACCTGGACTCTGCTTGGTTGGTCGCGTGTCACGTGAAATTCAGGCGCCTATACGTTTCGCGCCTGCCGTTCTGACATCTCTCTCGTTTCCAACCTGTACCATCACCTCGTCCCAGATCCCAGGTCTTCAACGTTCCACACGCTATACTCACTGTAGAACGCGACAATATCTACCCCTGGGAAGGACAAGAAAGCAGAGCATACGGACCTCTGAAATTCGGCCTCAACTCGGACACGATCGCCCAAGACCGACGTGGCCAGCAATCATTCGGAGATGTCCTCAGCCAATCTCGACGATTTACAAGATCCAGGCTGGCGAATACTCCCTCGTTAGGCAGCGTTGTACCCCTCACAGCCATCACCTTACCTGGGAATGTTCTGGAAAACATTGTACGACCATTCCCTGGGTACCTCTCTGTTGACAGTGCTAGCGGCTCCTCAATGCCCAGGAATACTTGCTTACTGGTTAACAACCTTCCGGACTAGGTGTTCTCTCGGCGACCTCTTGTTCTAGGTGTTTATGAATTTAATTTGTTATCCCCCCCCCCCCCGACACC